>VWZI01022230.1:2080687-2096762 GCA_013396835.1 Psilopogon haemacephalus
TTAAAACTAAAAAAAAAAAAATGCTAAAAATGTGAAAACAGGTAAGTAGCCTTTATAATTCATTTAAATAGCATCTGTAATCCCATGTAGGAATGTATGTGTGCATATAAAATAAGAGTCTGAACTGTATTTAATTGAATAAGGAGAAAAGAAGAATCTGTGTGCTTCCTTGCACTACCTCAAAATGTCTTTGTGTTGATAGTGTTGCTCTCATGTTCCATTTTACAAACGGCTGAGGTCCTCACCTATCTTGTCCCAGTCCTCAGTGCTCTGATGCTGACTATCACTGGATTGCTCTCTACCTGACACTCTACAATCTAAGAAAAAAATCACAGTGCAGTTGCCTAAAATGGTAGGGGATGGGCAGTTCTGTATAACACAACACTTGCCCGCGTGTCTCTTCTGATCAGCAGGCAGTAGAACACGACTCATTTCCACAGCTCATTCAATCCTTATATCTTCCTTAGAGATTCAACAGAGATGACAAAAAGGGATGTAAATCTATCAGTCCTTGAAGACTGTGACAACCACAAAGAGTTATCTGAGTGCTCTGTGAGATACAATTAACAATTTGAAAGGAAGGATGCCAAAATTCGGTACGAGTGTTGGAAAAAAAAAAAAAAGATAAATAAAGCCCTCTCAATGAAATCTAATGATCTGTGTAGGCAAATCCCAAGGGAAGCATGTGAGCTTCACGGGATAAGGCCACAGGAACCAGAGTGCAGGCACTGGACAGGGAGATGAACAGGTTGAATGAACAATATAATTTCTTTTAAGTGAGTGATCAGACACGTCAGTTTACATGTTTCTTCTAGTTGTCCTGTGCAAGCCATATTAAGATTATCAAATGGATTTAGTGTAATCAACAGAGCTTAATCAGAAGAATAAACATTCAGTCATTGCCAAAGCAATCTGGATTAAATGATTGCATTTTTTAAGTTTGACTTTACCTAGTAACACAATCAAGGAGAAAAAAAAAAAAGCCATTACCTCAGCAATCTTCAGGCTATCACATACTAGGAAACATTTTTTCAGAACCCTCCTGTCCATTTAGCAGCGTAGGCAATGCAAGGGATCACAACCAGTTATTCAGAATCTAATTTGTCTAATTACAAAGCCACATTTGTCTAACCAGTCTGCTGCTGGTGCCACAATTTAAAACACAATAAGAAGTCAGTACAGATTAAAACTCTCCCAAGTTTCCCACTGACTTGTGCCTTGGCTCCCCAGTGCCTAAGTCACTCTCATTAAGTCCTTGAAGTATCCTTGCAAAAGGATTCTCCAAACATCATTGAGTGGTGACAGCATGTGGTGGCTGCTTAAAGTATGCAAATCTTCAGCATACTGGCAAAGCAAACTCTCGTACGGGGCAACAAAATCTCTGGAGCAGGGATTGAAGGAAGCACAATCACTACTGCTCTCCTATGAACAAGAGCTCCATCAGATGTAAAAGCAGTACTATTGCTTATTCACATTTACAACTGGGGTTATCTCACCTCAAACCTCCATGCCCCCTCCCACTCGCCCCCCCCAAAAAAAAACCAAAAAAAACCCCAACAACCCTGTGTCCTCGGTGTACTTTGAAAAAAGGATGTCAACACTTTATTCTCAGTAGACAAAAAGCTATTTCATCTTGAAACAGAAGAACGACAAACACAAGCAAACTCTTTTGCAGTTTAAAAACTCCTGTCTGTGCACGTTACTCTCACAGCAAAAATAAAATAAAATAAATAAAATAAATAAAAATAAATAAAAAAATCTGTTTTGCTCTGTACACAAAGCTGCAACTAATTACAAGAAGAGACAGATGCTGAGTAGCCTTAAGGCTTTCCCTGCCACCACAGTGAGTCTGTGCGCTAGTCAACAAGCAGGTAGTGAGTGAACTCAAATGTTATCTGACAAGGCAGCAGATCCCATCACCTAGGGTTAGAATACAGACAAGCAACTCCGTGTTCAAAAGTAAAGACGGAAAAATTTCAAGCAGATTGTTTCTGACAGAAATCATATCACAGCCGCACTTTCTGACTCAGTCTGGGCAAATGAAACTACACACTTTCTGTTCCCCATCTTCCCCTTTAAGAAACAGCCAGCATTTCAAAGGTACATTGAAGGTGACAGCTGAGTGCACAATGCTTAGCAAGTTCTTCCATGCTAGTTTTCTCTTTGCAGGTATTAGGAAACCTCTACAGCTGTAGGGTAGCAGAGGATTGTCCTGCTTGTTCCTACTCAGTCTTTGTTTCCTAAGCCCTTCTAACTTGCTCGTGGATGTGAAGTGTCAGATTTGCAACCTACCAGTTGTGGCATTAAGAAACTTCACGTGGCTGTGTGGAAGCTTCAGAGAAGCTGCAGAGCTCTAACAAGGAAAGTTAGAAGAATAATGAAACCTGCCTCTAATCACCAATATTGTTTCCAACCAAAATTTCCTAGGGAATGCTTTAGAGTTATAGCTTTAAAATAGAAATTTTGCCCTTCCTGGACAACAACCACGCTCCTCAATTTAAAGGAAACGATCTGCATTTTTGAGTATTAGAGATCTCTAGAAAGTAACAGATTTGAAGAGTTTTCTTGCTGTCCACGCAGAAAGGACTGAATTGATCTAGATTGATTTGGCTGTTTCACTGTGAGTAATGTCAAAACAAGACAGCAGAAATACAGTGTTCAATGGAGCACAGCAGATTTTATGTACATAGGTTCTAGCAGTGCTGTGGATTTTGACCTGCAAGCTGGGCATTTGCTCCCAATGGCCCGTGAAAACCCCTGGGGAAGTTCTGGGGCTCTACTGACTAGCATGACAAATACCACTGTCTTTTGCTGAAGAACAATGTTTTCCAACCTTAAAAATTAGCAGAGAATGTGAAGCATGCTTGCTTACCCTGTAGTATCATTAAGATGCTGAAGGTGAATGAGGCATTCATTTCTAAATAGCCCTTTTAGTAGCATGGGATGTACACAGTGATAATTACCACAGATGAAAGAGGACTGTAAACAGAAGCAGCAAGGAAAAGAAGTACCCAAGCATTACAGGCATAACACCTTTGCTTTGTGTTATTTTGGAGTCCAAATTTCCTTTACATTTCTATTCCCCTCTCTAAATTTTTTAGGAAAAATATGATTGCTTAAAACTGGATTTGCAGGACTGACCTCTACCATTACTGAAATTACCATTGCAGCATGTTTCACTTGAGATTATGCTAGAAAAGTAACCACATGGAATATGAAAAATATGTTTGAGCGTCTGGTTGGAGTCAGTGGATTTTGTAACATTCCCTACTGCGTAGCACACCGATTTCTCTGTAAGATACTGGCTTTAGTCATAATTAAATTTACATGGCCTGGGATGTAGTACATTCCATACTAGAACAATACCATAACTTATATAATTTTCTAAATCACTTAATTTTTATAATAGTGTCTGGTAGATATTTCTGGGGATTAGGGCTATTAGAACTATATTACCAGCAGCAGTCCCCAGTTATATAGTTCTACAATAAATTTGGGTTATTAGCTTTTATACCACACAGAGAAATTAATTTTTATTGTTGGAATTATTTTTCTGCTCCAAGCTTGAGTACTTTATAGAAAATCAACTTCCTTGTTAGTGATTTTGTCCTTAAAAGTCTACTTGTCAAGACTGCTCTTGCTACATAGAGCTTTATCGTCCTATAGCTGCTTTAGTCAGCTCCTCCAAAGTTAAATTCTCTGCTCACTGATACAGTAGAAGTAGTGTCACACAGTTTATGAACACTTTAAAAAGCAGTTAGACTTTGGGGCCAGTCATGCACATCATGTGTAGATTTGAGTGTCCTGCCTGAGGTTATGAAAGACCTACAGCCCACTTCTTTAAGAGAAGACTGAAGAATCGAGAGGAGAAAAAGCAACATATTCTGATGAGTTATTTCCCCATTTCTTCTGACAAACTCTTTGGATCTCTGCTGGTGAAATGATCAAGCAGTCTGAAATGCTGGGGATGAGATGACCTTAGGAAATGGGACTGTGAAGAACAAAATCCTCATAGCTTTAGGATTAAGAGAAAATGACCAATATAAAATAACCAAAGCCTTGATGATTCCAAAAGTCTAGTGCCTCAAACTTGGCATATTGTTTAATTTATCCAGGCAGACCCTGAATCTGAGAGCACTTAGGCTCTGGACCTTTCAGATTAAATGAATGGTTGGATGATTTACTCTAATAATAATAATAAGCTCCCTCCATAATCAAATGAGGTGCCTGGTCCCTGTGAAATCATTATATCATGAGCGCCTGAATGTCATGAGTTCTTGATTAACATGACTAGCCAAGAAGGCAATGTTCACAGGATGATGAAAATTACAAGAAGTTAAAAGAGATTACAAAAGAAAATTACTAATATAGCCCAGTGACTCAGTTACTCTGAGGTTACTCCAGAGATACAGTAGGATGAAAAATCTACTTCAGACATTAGCATCTTCTCCACTTTTTTATCATGTTCCTTGGAATAAAAGCTGTTCATCCATATTTAGACACAGGACCAGATGTTTTAAGAAACATTGGGCACTTGTACACAGGCAAGTCCTGAAGTATTTGAGAGAGGATTTGTATGACAGTGGGAACATTTTGTTGAAGCTGAGCAGAGGTGGTGTATATTTGTTAAGAGAAGTAGACAATTGTCCTTTATCACACATGGAAAAAGCTTAACCAGTTTATTAATGATAACTATGCTCTTGCAAAAACAAACTACAAACAAATAAAAAACCCACAACAACAGAAAAAACAGGAAGGAAAATGTTTCCATGTGATGCCTCTACTCAGAAGTTAGTGTGCCTCTGGCACTTGCTAAAACAAACAAAAATTTGCATCACATTTTAAAAGTTAGAAATATTGAACTTAAGAATCCAAGTGCCTAAACAACTGTTTGGGGACTGCTTTGGAAACAGAGCCTATTGATGGTGAATTAAGGATAAGGAGTTACCTGAATTGTGTCTCTGGATTGCCTGAGGGTCCAGAAGTTACGTTGTCACACAAGCTATAAAGCAACACAAGTGGGGCAGCACAGGCACTCCTGAGAGTCTAAAATAAATTTTAAGAGTGTACTCTATGCACACTCTACTGTGCATATCTGTGCATTAAAATCTTATTTAAGGCTGGCAAGTGCCTTCTCAGAAATGATTCACTCAAGGTGTTGTCTCTGCAGATGAAAATATACATGAATTGTCCTTTATAAAGCCTTGCAAAGAATACAATGGCCAGGTCATGTGTAGTCTACAAAGGTGTTAAAATATTATTTGGAGGAAAAAAACCAACCAAGACAATGGCCAGAATATAATCTTTTTGTCCCACTAGAGGTAACTAGTATGATAGACACACTCATAGTGGAATTACATGCTATTTTAATGTAGCTAATTAAAGAAAGGTGGGGGCTTCCCCCTCTGCTGTTTCCTTGTAGTTGGTGCTAGTTAGTCCATACAACTCCAGGTGCTTACAAGGGCAGAAACTTTGCTTTGGTACATATTTGTAAAGTGCTGTGTGTACCTCTGGTCCTTTAAATAACAAACACCAGTATGCTTCATTTAACAGATCTAAAAATATTTTTCCCCCAGGAAGAGGAAGCAGGCATTCTGCAGCTGGCCACAAGGCCAACAAAGTGTAATACACAAAGGCATTGAGGGCTGGCTCTCTACATCTCACTGTCCATTGCCATCATCTCTGGCTTCTGCTTAGAGTCCCACCACGTTTGGACCTGGCTATTTCAGTCATTAATAATCAGTATTGGGTGCTGTGACTACACATCTAGACAAAGCATAAAATAGCTATTTAACTTGGCCTCTTTTTCCTAAATGAAGTTCTTTGCTAAAAAATACTATAAAAATCCCACAAACAAACCCCTCCAAACCCCAAAAAAAGCCCCATTCAAATTTTTTTTTTTTAACCCTCAACTTGGCAAATCAAAGAAAAATGTACATTTGTATATAAAAGGCAAAAAAGCCACACAGAAATGTTCATAGTGTATAAAGATTAACTGCTTATATACTGTTCTGACACGGAACATACCCCAAAAAAGCAGTAGTGCTAAGACATACCTTCCACAGTTTTCTTTGCTTACTTATCATTGCCATCACTGGCTGCTCATGCCTGTGCTCCTCCAAGGCACTGTCCATTGGCAGAGGCCTGTTGATCCTTTTATGAACATAAGATTCTCTCTACACAACCTCTCCTGAAAATGTTGGTTCATCATTGACAATTGTCCTGCTGCTCTCAAAACTGCCAGGAGGAAGAGCTGAGGGGCAGACAACATACAAAGCCATTTCCATACAGGATGGTCACAAATCCTGCCCCTCTACAAGCAAGTTGAGCCGTGCAACATTTACAGAACTAATATAGCCATGCTTGTTTGACACCAAGCTTTTGTTAGAAGTTAATTAGATTTACCTTGGGTTTCATTGGTTTCTTTTTGGGTTTGGGATGGTTGGCTGGGTTGGTTTGCATGGTTTTGGTACGCAATTTGGAAGAGTTCTCCCTGCTTAAAGTACATCGG
This sequence comes from Psilopogon haemacephalus, assembly GCA_013396835.1. Classification (NCBI taxonomy): domain Eukaryota; kingdom Metazoa; phylum Chordata; class Aves; order Piciformes; family Megalaimidae; genus Psilopogon; species Psilopogon haemacephalus. The sequence continues at coordinate 2,087,199 of VWZI01022230.1, forward strand.
TTTTAGAAGAAAATTTCCTGCTGTTCACACAGTCAAGTATTTATAATGAACCAGGTACCATTAAGAGACACTGAAACAAAAATCTGGTGTACCTAAGCTAATGACTAGAACTGCATAGAGATGCTGTAATTAAGCAAGGTGCATTTCAAACCTATACATATCCTCAGTTTCAGACTAACAGCACAGTGAGATACAGAATAGAAGAGAAAAATGGAATATAAAAGTAATTTTACCATGCTTTAGTAGTAGTATTCATAGCTGCACACCAATGGAAAAGAGATGTACATAAACCATAGCCTTGTAATGCAAATGAGCTGCTGTCCAAACAGGGATCTTCCTTGACCTCTTCAGGATTCTGTGAGACAAGGTAAAAATTAATCACGCTGTGGATCTTATGTCAAATTTATCAAGCACTGTTTAAAAACAGAGCTACATTGAGTAAGATACACTTTGTGTTGGTCTTGACTTTACAAGTAAAAGTTTATTGAATCAGTATCCAGGAAGATATCAGAGACACTCTGTCCCATATACTAACCTCACACATTCACTGTTGTCTATTTTTCATTATTATCAATAACTTCCCCACCAAACAGATCTGTGCAAGCATTTGTTTGAAATACATGTGATTCCAATTTTACACAACTTCACAGAAAAACCTACAGGATTAACATCCAAGAAAAGTGATTTGTGGCTTCTGGATATTAAATGAACTAAGACTTGGTTCTGTTGTTAAACATGATTTTTAGCTGCATTGAAAATAGTTTCTTGGTAATAACAGGTTTTCAGCAAAATGCCCTTTTTTTTTTTTTTTTTTTCTTTTCCTTTCCCTCATCAACTGCTATTTTGTTTCTCCTTTTGTCTCCAGCTGCTCATGTTATTACTTGCTTAATTTTTCCCTTTTCTCTTTCGATCTTCCCTCCCTCCAGGTGTTTCAATGCTAGTTTTCAACTGTTCAGTTCTGTAGCAGATTTCTGAAGCAGGGATTTGTTTCCATCGTGTGGGTAGGTTTTGTGTGTTTACTGTTGCTGTTTTAAATTAGAATAATCTTATCAGATCGTTGTCATTCCTGTTAGAGGGATTTTTGTTTGGGGTTTTGGTGGGTTGTTGGGGGTTTTGTTTGTTTTTCTTTCTTTGTCTGCTTGATTGATTTTAATTTGTTTTGTTTATTTGTGGGGGGGGGGTTGTTTGTTTTGCTTTGTTTTTCACAAATATACATGAGATTAATGTGTGGCTGAACATAGCTTCATTTTACAGTATAATTTCAGCTTTCTATTTATTGGCTACAATCTCCAGAAAACATACCATCAGCTCATCAAAATCAATATATTGTTGGAATTTATATTCAAGAAGAATTACATGGACAGTCACTCTCATTCTGAGTTCACTTGTGGGCTTTAAAAAGTGGCAGTGAATCATTTTTCTCCCTGCACATGTAAGCTGCAGGTGATGTGCAGACTGGAATCCATATGCACATTAAATAAACACCACAAAGCAGAATATAACCTGCATGAGGTATATGACAAATAAAGCTGCCTTCTATGAAAGCTCTTTCATCCTGGAGGAGGGGAAAATTTAGTAGTAAATTGTTTAGCTCCAGTCTAAGCCTATTTATGTAAACTTCCTGCAGTTTGGTACACTGCGGAGCAATAAGGTCCAGCTCTGTAGTGTTACAGTGGTCTGGCAGAACTTGTGCTGCTTGGACAGTTTCACAAGTGAAGCCACTCATGGACTTAAATGCAACAACCTGCCCACCACATTTTCCACACCAAATGTACTTTCTGACATGTGGATAGCAAAGTGTTATGGAGAAATAATCTGATTTTCTAATATGCTTCCACTGTATTTTACTAGATTCTTGTGATGACACTAAACAACCACTAGAACTTAATAAATTTCAATGATTCAATTATCATTTTATAGTTGTTTTGACATCAAATGAGAACCGCAGCCACAAATCTCAGAACTCAGTTTGACTCTTTGTATAGACAAAGTTTTTGTAATTGAGGAGCTACACAGGGATGGAAAGAGAAACTTGATCAGAGAGCACCAAATTTGCAGCCTTACACCAATTTTATCCTTAGAATAAAAACAACACATTGTCTCATTTCTATATATGTGAATGAAACTTTTTATATATGTGAATTAAAACTTTAAAGGTATGTAGTTATATACATATACAGTCTTATCCCTTCAAAGTGCATGCTTTTATCTAAATACATAGTTTTCTTGGACCTTTCAAAAGCTAATGCCATGATGAGTAATCTGTTGGTAAGAATGTTTCTTGCTTTCAGTTCATACTTCATGCTTACTTGGAGTGGGCTTTAAAAAATACAAAAATCATTGTCTAAGAGACCTGCTCATGATCTTATCAATTTCCACTTGTACAGTAAACCCTCAAAAATCCATCAATAATCTCTGTCGGTAAAGAAGGCCTCTGAAGCAATGAGAATAGGAGCTAGCCAAAAGCACAGCTGAGAAATCATATGGATGTACATATGGATTTCTGAGGCAGATACATTTTTACCTTCATATTGTCAGCATACCATAATCTATACTGAGGCATCTTCAACTTTAATTCAACAGTGTTGCCTTCTGGGACAGATGCTAAGACCATCACATCAAACAACTGATGCTTGGACCAAGATATTTGAATACTTGTTAGAAAGTGAGAAAAATAAGGAGTACTTGGCACAGATGTTTAAACTTGAAAGAAACAGTCAAAAATATTGATTTCATAATTCCACTAGAATAAGAATGGTTTATTAAAAAAAAAAAAAAACAGGAATAATAATCGTAAGTAAAATTGCAAAGTAAAAATGTAACAGAGATTTCAGTCACCTCTACTTGTGTTGTTTCTCTTGGCATTACTAAGAAAGGTGACAAGACTCCAGCACCATAAAGGTCTCTCACCATTAGCCTGATTATTTATCCATAAGAGTTTTCAGTCCTTTTTTACTGGGGAGATCATGTTCCAACCCAGAGAAATATGAGTTCATAAAAGGTTGCCATTACTTACACTGCCTTAAATTGTCTAAAGACTAGACAAATCTTTACAACTAGATTAAATGCTTCCAATGGAAAGAGGTTCACAGAGGAGTATATAGCAAGAAAAAGAGTAGGAAGGAGCAGTTGAGTGGAAGCCCAGCTTCAGGAGAGGAATCCCCTCATGGTCAGCCATGGGGCTTCCCCCTTGGGGCTGCATGGTAGTGAGGAAACCAAAGGGTTCAAATCTGCCATTATCTTACCTGGGACTCAGATTGTAATAGGATTACAACCTCACTGTATGCAGCTCTCAATATCTTCTCCTCTGTGAGCATTCACCAGGACACAGGGTATCCTTTACCACAGAAAAGAACATGTAATAACAACATATTTATGAAACCTAAATGGTCCAATTATTTTCATCCCAGTAGCTTTATGAGAGGGGGAAAAGTATGAAACTCCATGAAATGATATAACTCCTACGAATTATTACAATGCTTGTGCATTACTACTAATTCCACCCTATTAGATGATACTCTATCTTTTCATAATGAAGATTAAATGCAGCAGAAACTATATAATGGTAGAACTGCTGTAGATCAAATTGAGTCTGCCATAAGAAAAACGATCACTGATCCCAAGACATTAAGGAATAGTAAACTTAAATTGGGCTGCTTTTCAAGTTTATGTGACTATGATTATTTAATTTTCCTTTGTGCGTGCTCAAGTATAGCTGTTATGTGACTACACATGAGAGAACCTGAAATTAATTTGTCTGTATAAGATCAGTGACTGTACAAATTCTTATGAAAACTAACATGCCATGACAATAGTAATTTTGATAAAATTACAGCAAGAACTGCAATTCTCTGCCATCTGGCTGTCTCATCATAACTACTTTGATGTGCTTTTTATTACTTATTTACTTACTTCAGCTACTTTATCAGTTGCTTCAGAGCTTAGAAATGTTAACTGCAGAACATTATTAAAGAAACAGCATTGCCAAAGTTTAACATTAGTTCCTTACAAAAGTTTAAATCTGCAGTTATTTTTTTTCCTAAGTCCTACATAAAATAGATGTACTCTGTGGCATTTTTATATTTAAGAAATGGAAACATGTATCAATTTTGAGAATATTCTGACTACTTTCTTCAAGTCTGAATGAGCTGCAATTTCCCTTTTATCTTCCTATACAGAACAGAGTGACCAAATAATTTAGGCTGCAAAGAACCTTTAAGATCATATAGTCCAAACATTAACCCTCTCCTTCAAAATCCATCACTTAAAAAACAACCTTTGAACTAAGTTTGGAATTGAATCATATATTTACTTAATACATGGACACAACAAACTAAGAGAAGTATGTCTAAGTATATTTCTATAAACCCATTTACTTGAGGTCAGGGTATCAGTACTGTGCATTTCTAATTCAATCATATTTATTCTAGAGCAAATCAGCTTTTTGGTTACTTCTTCTGAATATTAACAAGCCAATGTAATTTATTTTCTTTATAAGGGTTGGAGAAGGTCAAATACTTCCTTTATCTTACCAATGCAAATTCATTTATCAGCTAAAGATCCTCATTTGAAGACATAGAAGTTTTGTCATTTTATACCAAAATGTTTCAGATTAACATTCCTGAGGTAAAACTCAGTATGTTCAAAGCTTCAAGATGCATCCTTTTCTTTTTTTTCCAGGAGATATGGATATTCTCCACATCCATTAAAGAATTACTAGATCACAGTTTGCAATACCATCCCAATCATGTGCACACTAAGGTTTTATTAAGTACAGGATAATTTAGCACATATGGATTTTTTTTAATAATTGTTGCAGTTCTGAAGACTAAGGCCAAAAAAAATAAACACAGAAGGTAAGCACTCAACCACCAACCTAGCAGCAATCTAGTTCTAGGTTGTTTTTGTTTTTTTCAAATACTCTTTAATACTTAAGTATTTTGATACTATCTGAGGAAAGTCAAGTAAGTATAGAGAATGAATTTGGAGAGATAAATAGGTTCAGTGCAGTTTCTTGTATCATGATTTGTATCAAGAAATGTGCCATCAGACTTGGCAATATTGTGACATTCTTATCACTGCTGAATGTTCAGTAGAAAGGTTGTGAGGGGTGAAATCCTGATCCCACAAAAGGCAAAGTCTAACTAATCTGCATTGATCTTGATCTGGTTTTGATTTCACCTCTGACCCCATAAAGCCCACTTCTGCTTTGAAGTGGTGGTCAAATCTTCACTTGGCATCAGTTCAGTGATGACAGTTTATTGCATTAGTCAAGTTCAGTGAAACTGTAACAATTAGTGCCAGGTCAGAGTCTAAAACTCTATCTCTAGACCAGGGTTAAAAATCTGTAATGGTGAAAACTCCTCTCATGATGATGTATTTATACTATGAAGGTGGAAGTTTACAAGGCCATTGGCTTCACCCTCCATGAGATCTAAATTCTGAGAATTAAGAAACCCAAACAAATAGTGCTGCCCTCAGAAACTCCTTGCAGATGGCATGAAATAGCTTAACTACAATTCACTGGGAGCTAATTTCAGTCATTGCTAATACATGCTGGGTAGAAAATTAGTGTCAAACAACAAAATAGCATGGTTTTTTTTTAAAAAGCATTTGGAGTTTCACATACTCTAAGCTTACCAGCATTCAAGTTTCCAGGTTCAGATCTGTCCTGTAGAATTACACAGTGCCAGCTATTCTTTCAAAGAAAATATGTAGAGGTTGTTTAACTTTGTTAGACTACAATGATCAGAGCAATGAAACCAGTGGCTGTATAACAGAGCCAGATACTGATGTAGTGACTGGGCAGGCAAGCAAAATGTTATATCTGAACAACTTTTCTCTGCCAAACAATGGAGTACTTCTACATAGCAGTTTTACTGTTGATGTCTTTGTTTCCCCTGTCCTTTTATTTGTGCAAAAAGCTATCTTTTTTACTCTGAAGACCTAGAAAGTGAAAGATTATCAAGCGCACCATAAACAAGTGTATCAGACAATCTGCAGATTCATTTCAGAGGCAAAAAAAATTAATTAGATTTACTGTAAAAATTCTTCAAAGAAGCACTAGACCTGCTGCTTTGGTAGTATCACACATGATGCTTTAAGCAACATTCGTGGATGGTATTTATATTTTGTTTTAAAATTTCAGAGGTGAATATCAATTTTTAGAAAGTAATAATTTACACATACTCTGTATATCTAAGATGTTAAGCTACAGTGTGCCTGAAAGGCATATACAGGGTCCCTGAAAGTCCAATTGTAATTTTTCTTTAGAAAGTGAAAAGTTGTCTGTAAGAACAATTGATTTATTTTTTTTTAAACCTGCAGGTGCTAGTAACAGTCAGGTAATGGGTTGCATAAAACCTGTGGCAGCTGCTTGATGTTTCAAACCTACACAATTTTTGCCCTCTGTTATTTTAAAGTTAGAGAGCTTCTCGTTTGCTTTGCACTTCACAGACAATCCAAAGCTTGATACAGCCCAGCCAGCACATACAAGACAGATGTACAGGAAAATACTAAATGCCAATTAGAACTAAATGAAGTAACAACAGTTTAATCTCTAACTTTCTATGACCTTTTACATTCATCTTTAACATCAGCTTTGTTATTCCATATTAAAGCTCACAGTATCCTCAATTCTATAGTTTAAGTGAAATCTCTACCAGGCTTTTAATTTTCCCTCAAGCTCAAATAAGAAGCTGAAAGGGTTCCAATTCTAAACACAATAAAATATTTATGGAGTGAGTTTTTGTTATGAAAATAATAATTACATGGCAAAAATCTCTAAACATTTATGCTGGGACAAAAGTGTGACTTAGGAGATAATGGATGGAGCCAGCAGGGACTAAAATGTGCAGGATTTCCTGGTCATTTACTCACTGGAAGATTTGAAAATCAGTTTATTCATGGGAGAAAAATAGCCTACTGCCATCAGTCCTTGATCATAAAACACACAGAACTTTAAACTCTCAGTGCAATATTGAAAGGAGACAAATGTGCATCTAATCAGCATTGCCCTTCATAGCAGGTATCACTTTGGCAATCAGGAGCACACTGTGGACAGCAAAAATAATGGGAAGACAATATTCTGAGTGGGAAAAAAAACCTACACACTTTGCAAAATACACAGGGAGATTGTAACCACAGGTGGCTATTTTTGCTGACCTAAACCAATTCCCTAAAACGGTGGCTGTGATGCAGCCAGAACATGAAGGGCATGTTTTCTTTTTAACTCATGCATTCTTCTGGAATCCTGAGGTCTGAGTAAAGCACACCATGCCCAATAACTCTTCAAGATGCAAAGGAAAGCTCACACTGACAATCCACAAAGAGGGTGCATTAAATGACTACCTCTTACAACTGAAATCCCAAAGAACCATTTTTCTTTACACATCTATATCAGGAATTTTTTATTCACTTCCACTTGAGAGAAACCTTATGAAATGAAGCACTCTTACTGAACAGGATGGCAATTTTCATAAAATGCACAGTCAAACTGGTAAAGACCAAATCATCTAAATTCTCCAATTTTTACTTCAGTTTGAAATAAAATAATGCGAAATACAGTCATTACGAGTTGCTTATAATAAGAAACATTTCACAGGTACTAACGTCAATAAGTAATATATATGAATAATTTGGTTTTTTCCCTGGCAATTCTGAACTGCTCGTCTTTCACAGGATTTCTTATGGCTATTTACATTTTCACTCAGTGAAAATCAATTACCTTCATGCAATAAGCCTCATTTGCTACCTTTGAGTATAATAGAAACACCATTAGGATGATGACATTACCCAAAAGAAGGGCACCACACAGTTGGTAGACATAAATTAAGGACCCTTTCACATATGCATTAGAAATACTGCTGTGACTGAAATATGCATAAAATCCGTATCTATTAGAGCTATTAGTGTGTGCCGGTGATGATTTTGAAGGAGGAGGGGGAGATTGTGATCTACTACTTTGACAAAATTATGTATTTCCTTTTTTTCCCAGTATGTGCCACTGATGCAATAAGCAGAGGCCCCCAGCTGAGCTGCATTTGGAAATGCCACTGAGCATGGTATGCGCGCTTCACTTGCCTTTGCTGAAGCAAGACACTGTCAGGAATCGAGTGCATGTGTGCCGCCAAGCCCGCTCCTCCTTCCTCACCCTGACCTCCGCTGCTCTGCGGATGTATGCCTGGGTGAAGGCACCGCTCATGTGGAAAACAGCTCCTGCAGATCAATTCATAGGATTTAGGGACATTTAACTTCCATCAAGACCGCATCATCTTATTGATATTTGAAGACTAACTTATCACTGAACGTTAATGGGACTAACATAAAGGGCTGTGCGCTTGCTTGGGGGGGAAGAAACTAATTTAGAGATTCCTCCCTTGGAGTCTGTTAAGCAGAGGAAACTACTTCTGAATGCAGTTATTTTTACCTGGGCTCTTATGAGCTTAAGTAAAACAAAATTATAACACAGTGTGATGATGTATTATGTACTAAAAGCATAAAATGCAATTCCCTCCTTCCTACTTCCATATTCATTTGACATACCAATGAGCCCATTATGAAAAAGGAAAACATTGGGATGCTGCCTCTCACACAAAAGGATTACTGATCATATTTGGCAGTTAGCAGAAAAGCTCTAGTTAGCTTTTCCTGTGGATAGATCAAAAATTATTCTACTGGTATTTAAGAAAAAGGCAGGTTTTCAGCTTGTTCTTACAAATCCTTACAGTAGTCAGGATAATCTCGGCCCTGCCAACAGTGCTGCAAAACCAGAGTTAAATCCATCTAGCATCCAACGGAAACGTTTAAAAACTTCTATAATTGGCAAAATAGATTTCATATGCAGAAGGGTGATCCAACACTCCTGCCACTCTATGTCACAAAGCCACATGAGCAATACAACAAAAATAGTAACCCAAGGCTTCTCTGGCTCACAAATTGGGCAGATGAAGGTGCTTGGTCAAAGTCAAGTGAAGAAAAAAAGAATCAGATCTAGCCACTGTTTTCTGCAGTTAGAAGTTCTCTGTACACAGACAAATCAGTGATAGTAGCTCTGATGTAAGGTGCTTGATACTGAGCAAACAGGCATCGTTAAACAAAGCAAATGTGCTGAAGAGCCTCCCTAAAAATCGAGTATTAATGCTATTCAGTTAACCAGGTGCAGAAGTGCTTTGCTATATCTGAAAACAAAATTGCTAAGAATCCTGCAAGGTAAAGCCCACAGATCAATAGCAGGGATGCTAAGATTTTTCAGGTGTAAGACTACAATTTTCCTAGAATCCAACTTATTTAGACAAATATTTTTATGACATTGCCATTAAATCCTGAACTGCCATAAAATTCTAAATATCCAGCCACATAGGAACAAATTTAACTTGGGAGTATTCCCAAGGTAATTTTGCTTTTATTCTATTTCATTTTTCTGTTGTGCACATATGCATATGTTGGCTGCACATTATTCCCAACTGAGCCTGAAAATAATCAAGGTTTTACAGAATTCTTAAGGAAAATGCTCTAAGGAACTAACCCTCCCCATTTTTCCCCGAGAACAGGGGGAAGAAAAAA
>VWZI01022230.1:2096795-2119285 GCA_013396835.1 Psilopogon haemacephalus
ATTGGTAGAGCAATGCTCATATCTCTCCAGGCATTCACAAGGCTGCAATGTACAGTAGAGAACACACAGAATGGATGTGGCTTCAGATTAATCATTTAGACACTATACATTTCATAAGGATAAAGGTCATAACAGTTGAGCAAACCATTTCCATCAACATTATAAATAAGAAGATTACATGATACATAGAATTTTCATTTAAACTAGCTGGACAGAATTGGTACAAGGTATTGTAGCATTCCAGGAAATTATCTGAATGAAAGAAATGCTACAGTGGAAAATAGAGCAATTCTTGAGATGTAAAGCAGACAAAAAAATTTAGGTTTTTAAATTATTGTCTGAGAATTAAAAAAAAAACCAAAAAAACCTTTCATTTTAAGTTCCATTGTAAGTACATATATAAGTGCAACCTCTATTCAAACCCTTCACTGAGAGGTTTTTTGAATATATTTGCAAGACTTTTTTCTTATAAGAGTTATTTTAAAAGCGCATCTAAGGAAAAAGTGAAAGGAATGTCTTCTCATAAGTAAATTTACTAATAAACATTTAAAACTAGGATAGATTCCACTATTTATTGCAAATATATGTATCTAGATACAAAACTACAAAGTGCTAAATATACTGCTTTTCTTCAGATAATCACAGTGTTCTGATATTATGCATGTGAAGAGATACATCTCTTGCTCTGTTACTGTGCCCTTTTGGATTTAATTATTAGCAATGCTCAATAAAGTATTTAATAAATGTCTTTATGGACTGACTGAGAGATCCCAAGTTTTAATTAGAGAATGTATCAAGAAACCAGCTTTTACCTTCTGAAAATTTCTCTTTATACTGAAAGCCAAGACCTTCTGAAATGGAAACCTTTCTTTCCCTGATTCCCTTTCATCCCAAACTCCCATTCTCCAAAGTAATGGGATTAGAGGGAGTCCCAAATTGGTAAACCTGATATCAAAATCAGGGAAGAAGGAAGGAAATGCCCCAGAAATTGAATCTTTCCACAGAGAAAGATTCTTCTTTCTTGGAAGAAGAAAATGTTACATTAAAACTAACTTAAGTCACAGGGACTGTTTAAGAATCTGGTATGATTAGCTTGCTCATTGTTGCTTTATGTTCAAAAGGAAATAAATAATTTGAAACTAAGAGGCCTCACCTTTCTCCATCTCACTGCCACCTTCCAATTCCAATAGAGAACTATGTCCAGGCATACCAGCGATACCACAGAACAAAGGTAAAAGATCACAGCAGTCCTGATGCAAGCATCTGGTCTTCCAGTAACATTGGGAGCCCCCAAGAAGCAAATTCACCATCTTTACAACTGATTTGTGGACTAGGTTAGAGCAGGAAAAAAAAAGACTGGGGTCCTGAGATTTCATTTTATTAGGATAAAACCAAATTGTTGCAAGGCTCCTGTGTTGATGTGAAATGTCATCTAGAATCCATAAAAAACAAATATATTAGAAAAACACAACAGTTATGCTAGGAAACTAATGCTGAATATGAATTCTAGCTCATTTGTTTTATATAACTGATTTAAAGCACATTCATTTATACTAAGACAAAACCTTCCCAATGAGTTGAAAGGCACCAATTGTAAGTTTAGATATTTTGATTACTTAAATATCACTTCCTTATCTTACATATCTTATAATTTTCCCAGCACTCTTGGTGTGTTGGAGGATTTGGATTCCAGATTATCCTGCTAGTCCTGTAAATCTCCTACTGCTCATCTGACTGAAGCATTTCCAAAACGCTATAAACATTGGAGCAGCCTCTTTGAAATGCTGCAAACTGAAAGGAATACTTAGAGCAATGTCTCCTACTACCATCACAGGATGGAGAATGAAGATATCACAGAATCATAGAGGTTGGAAGATACCTCCAGAGATCAACAATCCCACACCCCCCACCCCCCCATCCCAGTCATCACCCAGCAGGATCACGCAGGGTAGTTTGCATAGGAATGCATCCAGGCAGGTTTTGAAAGTCTCCAGAGAAGAAGACTTCACAACTTCTCTAGGCAGCCTGTGCCAGTGCTCCCTCACTGTAAAGAATTTCCATGTTGAGGTGAAACCTTCTATGTTCCAGTTTGAACACTTCTTAGCAAATGGCTAATTAACCTGTGGCATAATTTGACATATAATGTAATAACTTCACATATAATGTTCTAGCTACTAAAGGATTATACTTTTAAAACAAAGTCACCCAGTAAAACTTTTTAAAGTGGCTTTAAAAACCTTTCATTACGATGATAAATCCTTGAAATGGTTCATTTCAGTGATATGAAGCAAATGGAAAGTTTCATGTTCTAACATATACTACTCTAATTCTTTTGTGCAATTTCTACAGTGGATTCATTATGGGTGCCACATAAGAGGGTTTTTAAAGAATTTTTTTTTAATGGACTGGAATAATCATAATTTTCACCATGAAAAAACATCCCCTCAAAAATCCAAATACATTATCTTCATCTGCCTCAAAACATATGTATACACTGTAGTTCAAGAGACTGTCATGGTATGGTTATCTCGCATTCAGGGTACTAATAGGATGATGGTACTTGTTCTTGGGTCAGTGAACAAGCCAAAGCTGCCTAAAGTCAGACTCAAGCTTCAAGAGAAAAGAAACAGCATTTTGGCTTATTTTTTTTTTTAGAGGAGGAAAATGTTCAGAAATGGTTCATTTCTACTGGTTCCACACTGTTTCATTGTTGCATGCACTCTGCTTTCTGTTTCAGAATAGCTGTGCTAGTAGTATTCTTGCCTTCAGGCCAGAAGGTCAGGGGTTGAAGGACAACATAAAAACTTAGGCTCTAATTCAGTGATGACACAAATGCACAGTGCTCGTAGGGGAAGAGCAACCATACTGTCAAAGATGTCTTCTTTGGATGAAACACTGAACAAAGGTCCCTACTGGCAAAGTCAAATGAAAAAGGAATAAAAGTGTAACTGTGAAAAATGTATTTTAAAATCAACTGCCATGGAGTTCAGAAAGAAAGTCCTGATAGCATTGTTATTTAGCCAGCAAACATTTGCTTTCTACTCATATTCCATACTTATGGAGGCCTGGAAAAAGAAAAATATTATGGGACTTGAAATATATTCCATAGCTTGTGGGATTTCCTGTTCAGATTAGAAGTCACTCTAACCTTACTGTCTCTGTCTTGGCAGTGGGTTGTCAGTGAACAAGTGTTTCAGCTTGAAAGAAAAAAATTTAGAAGCGTGATGACAGATTTCTAAAAATGAAATAACAATGAGCACCAAATAAAGAACTACATTTATCTGAAAGCAAACAACTAGCATTATTGTGAAGTCCGTAATATTAAGCTGAAAGAAGAAAAAGATGGAAAAAGAGATAAATCTTCTTTCTGTTTCCTGGAAGTTTTCACTCCTATTCAGGTACCATAATGCTATTTTCTAAATGCCCTACTGGCTGTTCATTAATGAGACATTGCAGGGTTTTTTTTTCCAAGTAAGAATTGTTTCAAAGACATAAACAGAAGCTACACCCTGTGAAAAGTGCACTTCGTCATACATCTCAAAAACCTTGGAAACGAGTAACCAGATTGAACAATCTGGGCTAGAAGATTGTAATTTAAATTCACAAATCCTTGTGTGCTTATAAAAATGTGTGGTCTTTAGGTGAACTTGCCTTTTGTGCAGGCTTGCAAAATCTATTCCCTAAGCTACTGCCTCCAAAGTGACAACATACGGGCAAGTAGCAGTTGAAGGATCAGATCCTGCAGGATTCTGACTATCCCAAGTATAGCTTTCACCAAAAGGCAAGAGAAAATAGAGAAAAAGCACTACTGTGTTGATACAAAGCTTAAATTTGTTCATATGAATGTGTTTGCACTAGGAATAATCTCCTAGTGGGTACAGGATTCTCATATGAAATAATATTGATAGAAAAAGAAGATGTGTTTAGAACAAACTTTAAATTAACTGGATTTTTTTCCTGTTAACATGAAGTTGTTAAACTGCATTAGAATGGTAATAAATTGAACAATTTGTACCGGGTGAGTTGGTACAAGTATTTGCCAGTGCTTATCATTTACCTCTCACTTTGAGTATAATTATTTGAGACTCTATATTGGCCCTATTGAAAGCTCATTAAGGATGTGCAAAGAGTGTGCACACCTCTTCCAAGTACTGAATTTTGGACCCTGCTTTTTCCAAGCTTAAGCTTACAAACACCTCTTGCCATTAAGGCTCTTAAATGCCAGCGTTGCCTCTCCAATGTGCTTACAGTGTAAAACAGCCTGAAGAAAGGCATGTGAGATGGAGTGCAGAAAAAGAAGTGGTTTAGAATATTTCAGAAAGCAGACTTTGTCTTAGTATGCACCTGTTCAATGAAGTATAAGATTCCCCTAGAACCGAGGTGAGTCAAATATGAAGCATTTAGAAAGATGCATTTCTCATTTAAATAGGCTAGCAAAGCAACTGCCAACAACTTAACTAAGCTTCACCACTGAATCAAGCGGGATAAACTCCTATCAAAAATATGGGAAAGGTGCAAACTTATGTAGCACAAAGGGAGTGATGGGAGTAAACTGAGCAGACAATATTTTTCAGTTGAATGTCAGAAAAAATACTCTTAACAGAGAGGATGACTATTATACTGCAGAAAAGACCCCCAAGGGAAGCGAGAGAAGTTTCCTTCAGTCCTTTGCAAATGAATAAGGCAATACACAGGAAGAGAGATACTATAGGGAACAAACTCCTTGTTGAAAGATTTTTAACACAACCTATTACATCTTTCTCATTTCTAGTTTCTGACATTTTATGAATATGAATGGAAGAGAATGGACCAGACATAGCAAGGAGGGAAACCTCGGTCTCACCTTTGGTTTGCTCCCTGCTCTTCTCCCTGCTTTTGTGCCGTCTACAGAGGGCTAGAGTAGGGGGCAACACAGAGCTACAAATTAATCTCCAGTATTGTTGCAGAAGCATGGAGTTGCACTCCACCAGCACATAGAGCTAATTTTCTTGTCTTTGGGAGCTGTGCACAGGTTGCGCATTTGTCAGTTTTATATCAGAGGAGTTGTGTGCTCAGTGTAATGGGATAAGTGAAGGAAATGACATTGCTCAGTCCTAATATCCTGAGACTTTTCACTGGCACAAAGCTTTCTTATAGAACTCTTTTTGCCATGTACTGCATTACACATCTGTCATATTCTCTCCATCTCAGTCACTGACACATGTCCTAACCTTTCTTAACCATAAGTCTCAGGCCCTTCACATTACTGAAAAAAACCCACCAAAACCCCCAACCAACAAGACCAAAAAGCCAAACCGAACACCAACTCATCTGTTGCATTTAAAACCTATTCTCAGAAGACATATTTTCACTATGATTTTCACATACACCTACTTTTGGCAAGAAACAAGGCTTCTGTGACTATTATTTAACCTAATATCAATTACTTTGTCCTGTAATTTAGAATAAGTTCCTACCTTTTACCTTCATTAACTAAAATATATTTGGATTATTAGATATGATTACTTCAAAACATAAGCTATGAAGAAACTGACCTCCCAAACTTGTTATTCTTGTACATCACTTCATCCAGGAAAAAAATATATATCCTGGGGGAAAAAAAAGAAAAAGTATATCCTGAAAACAACCCAATCCCAAACAAACAACACCCCAAACTCCCTGTAAAACACACAAACCCAATAAAACTAGCCCCTAAAACACTCCTCACAAACAAAAATTCCATCTCTCAAAAACTATTACTTGTGACAAAAAAACACCCATGCCTACATTCTGTACATCTCATTGTTATTCATAATTAAATTTCTCCTGTATTTTCTATGCTCTTTCTATATCTTTGGGAGAGGCTTTCTTTGAAAAAGCAGGAATCCTTTAAATGCAACTAAGTAATCTTATATTGCCCTTATTGGTTAATGAAGCAATAAACATTTGATTGAAGTCTCAAATGTAAGAGCAAAGTGAGGAAAGAAAACTAAATCATGAACTCGACTAGCATGGGCTAAGGGGTTGTGATTCACAGAAGACAAGACCACAGTTAGATTGTTTGTGGGTTTATTTCTATTCCACAGCCAGCAAAGGAAAGATTAACATGCCCCTGCTGATTTTGCCAAATGAGTAAGGACTACACCTGACACGTGTTGGCTGTCTAGAAAACCTTATTTTCCCTTCTGTCTCCTACTCCAAGATGTTAAACATTAAAAAACCTGCAGACTTTGCTAAGCATAGCCCTGTTGTCAGTGACTCAGTTCCTGCTGTGGTCTTGTTTATTCAAGTTCATTAACTCACTCAGTTTGTTTCTACTACCAGTTGATAATAAGCACTTGATAAATTAATGAACCTGGATGAAGATAGATGGCTGCTTTCAAGCACAATCTACTTTAAAAAGCTGCCTTTGTGTTTAAGAATTTGCTTTCCTATTTTAAGCTGATTTGAAAGACGAATAATTCATATGATTGAAGAAAATCATCAAAGTGGCAACTGTGAACATGACTGAGCTCTCTACACAACTGTGACGAAAAATCATTTGAAGGCTACATTAGACTGTTATTTAAATATTTTAGCTTATGTAGATTTATACGTAAAACTATGAGTAAACTGTGTTCTGTAAAACTACAATAAAAAGCATATATAAGACATTTAATTTTGGTAAATATTACCCTTTTTTGGTGTGATGTCATGCTCCACATTTTTATAGTACCTCAGATCCTACCTCCTTCATAATTCTCTTTATAATGCAGGGAAAATGTAAAGCTGGCATATTAAATGTAAATAATATGTGTGTGTATAATGAAGAAATTTGCTCAATTCTCATGGGGAAAAAAAGTGAATATTACACTTTAATTAAAAACTTTCATTTTCTTCAAATCCTTCAAAACTAACTCATTAAAGAGGCAGTTACTGCATTGTCTTGGGAATTTGAGGTCAAGTTATGAATTCTCAGCAGCTGATATGGTGGTTAATTCTGAGCGTTCTGTTCAAACAATTGCAAGCAACAAAAATTCTTGTGAATGAGTGGCCATGTAGACAGAAAGCAGAAAGGGTTTTATTTACATAAGTCTCTTGAACTCTCAAGAAAGTCTTGAGTTTGTGTTTTTGTTTGGTTTTCCACTCATTTCATGTAACAGGTAAACATGGATTTGGAAGGAGCCTACAATGCTCTCTGTACTCTATATGATAGCAGAGAACTGTGATGCATTTGCACATCTGTACACCACAACATGTCTTTGCACCACTTTAAAATGAGAACAGAATGCTAGTGATATAGCAAAAACTGAGCAATGAGACCCATTACAATGTATATCTAACAGCTCCACAGCCACACAGTCAGGTGAGAAACTGTGACCTCTATTCTAGATCTTGTTGCAATGCTGCTCTCAAAGGAACCAATTCATAAATCTGTGCCCTCAGAGTTAGAATGCATTTTTTTTCCCTTGCAAGGTGAACTTGAAGCAGCTAAAGTGAATTAACAAAAATGAGTAAAAATGAGAAGCCAAATCTCAGGTGCCCAAAACCTACAGCAGGAAAACAATCAGCAGAAAAAACCAAATCAACAGCATTATGCTGTGCTTTCAGTCTAGTGAGTGAAGTCTTTAATATTCAACTCCTGCAAAACAATTTGTAATAGCCTACTCCAAGCATATTATAACATGAAAGCAATAGCATGTATCAACTGTGTAAAATATTTACACGTTGTTAACATAGACAGTTTTACCCTTTGTAAGTTATTGTGTTATTCAGTCCTTTTTCACACAGTATGATTTCACTCTATTCTCAACAATTCTCTTTCACAAGTCAGCTAAGGACTCTGTACTGAGAGCAGGCATGATAATATTTAAGTGTCCTCACTGAAAATGCTTCTAATAGTGTGAGCAAAGTTACCCAAGATTAACACCACTGTGGCAGAAAAGACATCAGTCTGGAAAAGGAAGCAATTGTTTCCTGGAATATGAACTCAGTGTACGCTGGACTGTTTATGTGTTTTTAATACACCATTTAGCCATGAAAAGCTGACTAGTTTCATTGTACACTGGATTATTTAAAATGTTATTACCAGTAGATTTGATAATTCACTCAAAACAGCTAAGTATGACAAGATATTAGAAAGGAAAGGTATCAACAGACACTGAACGCTGCTGTGAGTTAAGTAGATCAGACAGAATTATTAGACATACTCACAACAGAGCTTACATGAATACAGAGAATATATACATTTTCAGTAACCAAAAATTCTATTTCAATTTAATGTCTTGTTTTTAATGGTATAAATGCCAAGTAAATCATTAAAAAAATGTCAGCTCTATCATCGGCAGCTGCTCTTACTACTAAAAAAGGAGGGGAAGTGTAAGAGCAGGGCAGCCAGCAAACCCCACAGCGGTCTGCAAAGTCACTAGTGGGAAAACAACAAAGGCCTTTCCATGCAACTAACACAGATGTGCCCATAGCCAAACTGTCAGAAACAGTTAAGATGACAGCTACTCACAGTTCATTATTTCCTTCTCACAGGTCACTGGGTGACAAGCTGGGTCACCATGCTTTGTCGGCTGCTACAGTCTTCCCCAGCCCCCCTCATCCCCCAGTTCTTATTCCATTTAAATAAAGGTAAGATGCCCAAAATTGTATACTAATGTAAACACATAGCTCAAAATGCTGTCTGAAAATGAGAATGTAACATTTATTACACCTGCCTTTCATCTTCAGAGGGATATAGAACTTTTCCTCTCTGCCATAAGTGTAGAACTGGATTTGTATCTGTAGCACATACAGCTATTAGAATAATTTTGTCTAGATGTGACTAAAGCACATAATGAAAGCTAATTTGTCATCAATTCAAAGCTTTAACCTTTAGAACACTTACTTACATAGCAGATACATCATGGGGAAAATCATTGCAACTCAGTGATACGGCGAAACAGAAATCTGACGGGGTGCTTAAAATAAGTGCAGAAAATACAGTCTAAAGCACTTTGTGGGGGGAATATGTATAAATTAACCTTAAAAATAATCCAATCAGGAATTACTTTATTTAATATATTCTCATCTGCCTTCATGGAGTAATCACAGGTAAAATTCATAGTCTGCATCTATGTTTTGCCCGTGTGGAATTCAAACTGAATGGACAGTATACAAAGAATCAAAATCAAGTGGTACAAACAATTGTACTGTTTCATAGCTGTGTCATTGATGCAAGTGGGAGAACACTTTCATCATCGCCTTAGGAGAGTTCCTTAGTCATTTTTCCTACACTACTAAGTCTTTAAAATTATAAAACTTGAATTTGTCCATGGGATTTAGAAAAATTAAAATGGAACCAATTGTCCCAGATGTGTCTTTCTTAGTAATAAATGTGATAAGGTCAGAAGCATTCTGACTGATCCAAGAATCCTTGTACCTAGCATGTACTTAACATGAAGCATAGGTAAACGTGTACCTGGATTGGAGAAAAAAATATTCATGAACTTGTGAAATTAAGCTCACTTATGGAAGCAGAGTGGTTCAATAAGGCCCAGATCCATAACTGCATTAAAACAGGTGGTTAATTTTAAAAGTGTTACTACTGCCTTTTAAAAGGGACAATTCACAAGCTGAACGTGCTCCTAGGACCACAGTTGATGAATCAAGAGCACTCTCTTAATTTCCTAGGTGAGCCCAACAACTAAGATGAGATGAATGACAGAAGTCACTTAAAATGCTGCCAGAAGTTACAGGAGTTACATTTCCAGAAGGTTAACAGCCAAAACGTTAAGTTATCTTGACCCAGGCAAAGACATTATGTAATATCTTTCTACAAACACCCATTCAAAAAAATATTGAGTGAAAGGAGGCAATGGATTTGCTGTTTCCCAAACATGAACAGTAAGGATGAGAATAAGGACAGAGAGGAAATTAGTGACCATTTGTTTCTTAGTTAAGTCATAACTTCTCACGCACTGAGGGAAATACATAAATCACAGTCCTGCAGCTCACCTCTCTGCCCAACCTAAAGGCCATGTCTTCTCAGCAACTTGAACCAGCTTGTGATGGGATTTTGGTCTGTTTGGAGCAATATTTCTCATTTATAAAGGATACTATTCCTCAGTAGTACTTATGCAATGTATAAATTTTCCACCTTTCACAGAAATTCACGTATTCAGTGAGGTCAATCAGAGATGAGATTGAGGATTTTATAACTTACAGATATTGTGTATCACATAAATGGGTAAAAGCAGGAGATGCATTGAAAAAACAACACTGAAATGAATGTATTGGATAAGATGTACCCAAAGATAAAGACTTGCTGAAACCACTAAAATAGAACAAAAACACAATAAAAAACCCTCAAGCTCAAAACGAAGCTCATTTCCTCATTGTCTTTACCACTTTACCATCATGGATCATTGGATAAGGTGCAACTGGATAAACAATATGCAGGTAAAAAAGGAGCAGACAATATGCAGGTACAAAAGGAGTCTTGAACCACAAAAAAAAAAAAAAGGAAATAAAGGCTACTTCTATGCAAACTACTGCAAACAGCAAGACTTGAAATCTGATTAAACACAGGTTTTGAAATTTGCTCTTGTCATCCTATAGAACAAGGTTTTGTTTTAACATGAGGCTGACTTCATGCTGTTGTGGCTCACCATGAAGGTATGACCAAACCAAAAAAACACTGACAGCTCTGAAATGTATATTCCTTTAAAACACCAAGCCGAGAAATGAAAAACTTAAGGCAGGACTCAACCGCTTAAAAACAGGCACTTGCTAGTATTTGAGACTGTTAATGTACCCAAAGGATCTGCCCAGTTCTCACAGGAGTGGCAGGAGACTTACAGCAATTTGAAGTAGCTGGAAGCATGGTGTCATACCTCTCAACACAAAAATTACCCTGACTACCTAGGCCTGGGCAGCTGAATCCTCTTTTAGAGACACAGTTCCCTTGCCAGTAGGCCGAAGTTTTACAAATATCTGTAAGTGGGTTGAGCAGGGCAGGTAACCATACAGAATTTTATCAAAAATAGCTGAACTTCTTAGGAGGAAGAGTGATCATAATCTCCACTTTAGTGACCCTTATAGCTGGTCCAAGCCATACCTCATTCATACTTAGGACAGGTTTTCACATTATTTTGTGAAGGAAAGCAAATTTTATTGCTACTTGGAAATTGAACAGCCCTTCAAGTCACTTAGGATAAATAAAATCCTACCTCTTATTTCTTACATCACCTTTCAGGCATGGAAAGCATTCTATAAACTGAGTGGATGTGGCAGCTTTCAACAGAATATATTCGCATTTATCACAGTCTAGTGAAAAATTGAAGTGAAAGGGAATTTAAAGCACTTACTACGTCCTCTAAAAGAGGTAACTGCAGAAGTTTTGAATTGGTTACCATCACTATTTAATGACAAATATTTCTGACAGCAAAATAATGTTATTTTAGCATTACAATGTAGGAAAATGCTTTTGAGTGTGTAACTCCACTTTTTGTGGGAAGTAATCCATAAAGATATAGAAAGCCAAACATTCACAGCTTAAAGGCCACCTTGCCTGCAAAAGCTTTGTGAATCAGATGTCTCTGTTCTGCAAGAAGAGATTTTTAGGCTAATATTTTTATACTGTTATCTGCAACTAAAAGCATGGACATTTAGTTGAAGATATTTCACTTGTCCCACTGTACTTAAATGAAGTGAAATACTTTGTAGTGACCCTGACACCACACTATATATTTAGAGCATAATGATTCATACTCAAAGCACTGTGGAGAAAATTATGTTGCATAAACCTTAATATGACATTGTAGAAGACATCTTTGAAGGAACTAGGGTAAACCAATACTAACTTTGGTACTTTAGATTATACTGGAAACATACAACAGTGTCTACCAGTAGTCAAATAATTTCTGTTTAACAAAGCTTTAAAGTTACTGTATTAATAATAATAAAAATCGAATTACCCAAAATACAGACAGCCTACATCTACCTATGCACTTGCCTCCAAACCAATAGTCAACATCTTCAGATACCTCAGTCATCTTAACTCTTCTGGTATATTTGAACTCTCAAAGATCAAATATTTGTAAGGTATTATAAATGAAGCACCAGAAACACTAGTCCTAGAAAGAGGACCAGAGGAGTTTTCTAAGGGTAATAGTTCCAAGGGAAGAGCTGCTAGAAGTAAACCAAATCCAGTTGTTTGCAGTCACCTCTAAATTACTGTTATTGACTTATTGCCAGTAGTAATAGCAACATTAACTAGTTCAACTTTCGTTCTAATAGCAAGTGATGTCAAATGATCTTTCATCTGAATGGGAGGTCCATCTTTTAAATGTTTTGATCTCAAAAGATCAAAAATAACTACCCATATGCCATTTGAAGAGAGTTTGTTATCTAAAGAAAGGCAGAGCCTTCAGACTGCTCCAAGTAGAAGCAATTAAGAACCCTACTATTTATTTTTTGCTGAAATTAAAATGCAGTCCTGTGTTGAAGGTGACTGTGTCACTTGGTATTTCAGCTCAGGAAATCTTTCAGCTTTCTAACAAAACCTTCACCATTTAAGTCTAGTGGTACAAAATGTCACAACGTTGATACAAATCCTACTTCTTTATGTAATTTTCATGATGTGAGGTTTCTAGATTAAAATTTAAAAGCAAATTTGTAATTACTACTAAACATCATCCCCATCAATCTTCATGGTAAAAAAAAGCAGCACATAAATGTCACCCCTTTTCACTAATTTTGGTCAAAATCCCTGTTTGCTTATCAGCCAGAGGGTTTCTGAGATATTTCAATAATATCCAGGAAATCAATCTTACATGAAACTGAAGGAAAACATCTAATGTCATTGAACAATAAATATCAGTTCTGTCAGTGGCTTACCTTTGAGCTGAGGCCTTAGGATGTTTCTCTTCTAGTTTCCTCACCAGTGCCACTGTCAGCTGTGTAGTCTCCCCTAGGGGATCTGCAGGCATTAAATGGGCGTCCAAAGGTCCTGAAAGTTGTTTCTGATTGGGGTTGCTGACATTTTTTTGCAGAACCTAAGAGATGGAAGTACAACCATGTAATTCATACATTGCTAATTAAAATAATGTGTGTCTACTTTTTCAAGTAAGGTTGTTGATTAGCAGAAAATGTCAGAAATACAAATAGCTATGTCAAGATGCATCAAGAAGCACAGATCTAGAGATTTTTGTTGTTGTTGTTTCCCTTCTTCCCTTGAGTTTTCCACATAGGAAATATGAAATTCAAAAATTTATCCTGCATGGAATATAAGCATAAACCATTCTGGGACATAAACATATAGGGGATTTTATTCATTAAAACATTATCTATAACTTATTTAGTATGTAAATACATTATTAAATTAGGAAATCAAATAAGGTTATTTATTTAAGGAAGTAAGGTGACTTCCACTCTGATATTTCTCTTTTCAAAATGTGTTTTTGAAAAGACTGTCTCTGACCTGCCTCTGGCTTAATACTGTGACCTCTTCTGCTGAGCTGCTGTCTATCTCCTGATGAGCTGCAGACCAGGCCCCATGGTGAATGCAGTTTTCTGTCTGGGTCACCTCCTCTCTTCATTTAGTTCCTCTAGGTAGGTCAGGACAAACTCAGGGTAAGCCTGTAGGAAAGGACAAAGGCAGAGGAATAATAAAGGAAAACATCAGCTACATCAGCAGAATCATAACAGTCTGAGCACCAAGAATGATGGGAAAAGTGGTCGTGTGTGTACGCAATGTCACAAAAGTTGCTGCATGTTATTTAACTTTGTATTTCACAACATTGTCAAAGCAGGTTTCAAACGGTGACCTTTGCATATGTGCTACGATGAAAAAGCAGAAACAAATATTTTAATGTTATGTATCGGTTTAAGAATAAAGAGTAGCAACTCTCAAAAGTGAAAATTCTTATATGAGGGGGGAAACAAAATGTTGTATCCTAGCCTTCAGGTAATATTTAAGTATAGGTGACGCTCTGAAATCAAGACACATCACACAGGGGGAAAAAATAATTTTAAAAAAGTCTTTCTGGTGGGTTTGAAATCAAAGAAAATTGTTAATGAAATCAGTTTGCCTTCTTAATACATTTTTGATCATTGCTTACACATCAAAATGCCCCAAATAAAATAAAAAAAAACAACCAACCAAACCACACAATCGCAACCTAAAGATTACATTCTGTTGAATCTTAGACATTAACACCTCAGGTACTTTTTCGTATAATTCCCAGATCTTGTGTCATGGCAATATGGCTGATTTAATATCTTTAGCCCAGTTTGTGTAATGACTGCCTGGCAGTTTCTGGGATGCTGCTTCAATTCAAGCAGTGACCAGCTCACTAATCTCCTGATGAAATGGGTAGAATCTTCCTTTATGTGAACTAATTTTTATTTATAATGAATTTTTTTTTAAGTTCTGTAAGCATCTGTGCTATTTTANCAGACATAGGAGCCATTCAAATACTGTGACATGAGTAAACCATACCTTGACTGCTCAGGGGTGAGTGTACGCATGGAGCAGAGTGTTAAGGGCAAACACAGTAAGTAGTGGGTATTAATTCCAAGAAAGTGAGTTTCCTTTTCAATCCGAATGTGTCACATATCATTACACTGCATTATGCTGCTTTCCTTTATGTCAGTTTTTGTTGGCCTACATATGCTGAAAGTTAAAAGAACATGACACTACAAATAAAGTGAATGTAATAGGAAATACACAGAGAAATGGACCATTCTTCAAAGAGATCTACTGCTAACTACTAGTGGGTTTTCCTGACAAAAAGAAATATAGGCTAGGACCAAGCAGTGTCAGTTATTAACTCTCAGGAACTTTAGAAACCTCTCTCTTCATGATATCCCAACTACGATAAGTGACAACCAGTATGCATTATGAATCAGGAATAGCACAGCTGACAAATGTAGTTTTATTTAATGATGATCCAAATCATTCTAGCATAATTCCACATGACAGACAAAACAATGGGAACACAATCTCTTTTATTATTCTGTTGGAGCTGTGTGAGGAACAGAATTTGATCTAATGTCAGATGAAAAGATGAAAAAGGAAGTCGTTGGTGTTAGAGAATCCCCTGGCATTGCCTTCCTCCTGGACAGTGGTTCTGTGCCATTTTCCCAAGGTTAGCAGCATGTAGTGCTGCAGATGTTCCTGGCACTTCTGTGAATGTCTTCAAAATGTTCGAGTGCTCAGAAAAGTGAAGTTTACAAAATGTTCAGAGCTACAAATCACTGCATATGTGATTTGTATGCACAGTGGCCTGCTAGGACAAACCCACATCTTACTGATGGATTTAAAGAGAAGAAGGCTGCTGTGGATAAAGCTCAGTTAAGTGAATATTCTACCACCCTCCCATTGCTGTCTGCAGATTCCTGAAAGTAACTTGTATGAATCGAGTGACCTACGAAAGACTTCAAACCAGCTGCTGACTGAGATCCATTGATGCAACAAACATGACTGAAGAACAGCACATTCCTCCACACTGTGCACTAAGGATCACTGGCCTCACACCACCCAGATTTCTGTTGTCAGTCAAACATTTGATCTGACCAAATTTATTAGACAGGAATCTCTCAGGAGCATATTTTTCCAGGAAACTATATTTTGGTTTAACCAACAATCTATTTTAAAAGGGCTATTTCCTTTAGCTATGCAAGAGCAAGCAGAACCAACAGTAATTCAATATTCTTTTTGAAAGCATTTCTGTCGCATTTACTTTTTCTACTTTACTAGTGGGAGCACTGTTATTCAGTGCTAGTTTTTAGGATATGTGCTTTGACAGAGAATTTTATTAAGACTCATTGAGATCCATCCATAACAATATTAAGGGCTGTATTTTAAAATTCTCCCCCACAGCAGATTAATTTCACAAAGGTGTTGCAATGATTTTCAATAAACCCAGGATGCCTCTAACTTCCTTAATCAAAAAGCATTTCACTATTAACTAAAGTTTTTGCTGTGTTTTCTTCGTAAATTAATTATTTGTATTTTTGTGCTCATTAACTGTTAATAGAATGCATTAGCAACATATCAAGCTTGAGCTTAAAGGTCTTAATTCCTATCCCAGATAGTGTTTTAAGCTTCTGTTAACAAATTTACAAGAGCAGTGAAGCGTATACCTCATTTTAGATGCCAATTGTTCCTTATACTTTTTGAATTGCATGTTTTAAGCACTGACTTCTAGTTATCACAGGTTACTATTCCAATTAAGGAATAAGATCTATTTTCACTACGTGATTGAAATAACTGCACTGCAGATCAAGAAACTAAGCATTAAAAATGAAATAAAAATCAAAACGCACAAGCAAAGTCATTAACTAGCTGCATTAATGTCCAAAAGTTCAATAAAATACAGCATATTCCTAATTATTCACTAAATAGAAACATGAAGAGGAAATAAAGAAGTGAGATCACAGCATCAAAATGCCAAATTTCATTCACTGAAGGCTGAATACAGCTGGACAATCACCTCTCTTGGCCTGTAGATTCTGATGCCCACCAGCACCCCCAGTCCTTTTCCCGCAGGGTTGCTCTCAAACAACTCCTCTCCCAGATTGTATTTGTGCCTGGTGTTACTCAATCTCAGGTGCAGAATCCAACATTTGGCCTTGTTAACTTTCATCCCATTGATCACTTCCCATTGCTCCAGTCTATTTAGATTCCTCTACAAGGCCTCTCACCCCCCAAGGAAACAACAGCACCTCCCAATTTGATATCTTCATCAAACTTGTGAATTTGTTCAACTCCCACATTGATAAAGATATTGAACAGAACAGTTCTCTGAAACTCAGTATTGAACAGAACAGTTCTCTGAAATTCAAAACCAGCTTCGAAACCCAAAAAAGTGCTGCCCATGCACAAATAAAGTTATGATTCTGATGTTTATAGCACTTTATGTTCCTACCTTCTCTCAGATCTAACCCATATCATACAGCTTTTCCTAGAGCCACAGGAGAAAAAAATCAATTAAATTTTAAAAAATCCTTCAAAAGCATAATAGTGATGGCCAATTCAAAAGTCCAAATCTCAAATAAATTTTAGCTTATGGTTGTTTTTTTTCCCCCTTAACTTCAGCTTTGTCATTTTATAGTGGTCTAAATAGCTTATTCTTAGTGTGGCAGTTGAACAGAAGTTGCTTAAATACATGCAATTTTACCAACTCTTGAAATAGAAGCTGCTCCTGCTCCGTAGTTTCAGGGTGTTTACAAAACCACAATTCTGAAGCAGCAGCCTACATCAGGCAAAAAAGAATTCTTCATATGCTGAAGTACAGACAGTTGCTTAAGGATATATCAGCCAGCCAGGATCATGCGTGTCTGACTTGCATAACACTTCCTTTAAATGTAAATAAATCAAAACTGGGTTCAGTACACAATCTTATTCATCTGGGATATGTCTTGGGAATGTCTAGCAGAGGTAGGGGTTATTTTTCCCCTAAGTGTCGGCAAATGACAGATCTCAATGACACCCTGTGCTATTTTTCTACAGGGAGTACCAAGAAGTAGAAATATGCAGACTTTCTACAAATCTTGACATCTCAAACAGTCCCAGGGTATCCCATCAGCCCCTCTAGGTTATTTCGATTTGATCTACATATCCATGAAAATAAAAATCAATGTGCCCAATGGTCTAGTAAAACATTCACCCTATCCTATGCAGCTGTTCCTTTCCTATGAAGTCCAGGCATAAAGACAGAGTGACCCTCAGAGCTATGCCATTGGGAACCTATCCATCTTAGCAAGTGATCTCCCATGCTGAACAAGTATAATAGGTACAATCTCTTAAAAGAACCTTTCCCTTCTGTGGTGGCCTAGATCACTTAAAGCAAAGGCTGTAAATATTTGGAGGTGCTTTTTCAAGGACTCACATAGAAAAACAGTAAAAGTGAATTCTTTTAAGGCTCTCAAAGGATACAGAAGACTATCATCAATACCTAAATGTAATCACAGGAACACAGTATGTCAGGGGTTGAAAGGGACACAAAGAGATCATGGAGTCCAGTGCCCCCTGCCACAGGAGGACCATACAATCTAGCTCAGGTCACACAGGAACACATCCAGACAGGCCTGGAAAGGCTCCAGACAAGCAGACTCCACAGCCTCTCTTGGTAGCCTGTGCCAGTACTCTGTGACCCTTACAGTAAAGAAGTTCCCCTTTGTGTTGAGATGGAACCTCCTGCGCTGCAGCTTAAACCCATTGCTCCTTGTCACATCCTTCTCTCTCCTGACCCCCAGCCCTCAGATATTTATGAACATTTATTAGATGTCCTCTCAGTCTTCTCTTCTCCAGACTAAGCAGCCCCAGGTCCCTCAGCCTCTCCTCATCAAGCAGTGCTCCAATCCCCTAATCATCCTCACAGCCCTCTTCTGGACCCTCTCCAGCAGATCCCTGTCCCTCTTAAACTGGGGAGCCCAAAACTGAACACAGTACTCAAAATAGGGTCTCACAGGGGCAGAGTAGAGGGAGAGGAGAACCTCCCTTTATCTGTTGGACACACTCTTCCTAATATGCCCCAGTAAGATTTACAGAATTTACAAAAGAGTCATAGAAAACATAGTGTAAGAGAGAGCCAGCAATGCTGAAGAAAAAAAGTTATACACCTGATGTATTTCAGGTATATACAAATACACTCTCGATGGCTGAAGACAGCTAAAACACCCCTCTACAATGCAGCTCACTCACTGTAGGGCCAAAATAAACTTGCAGCTATCCAGAATATACTTTGCAAACCAAATCAAAATACACACTGCTCTTTTGGTGGAGAACAAAGAAGAACAGAAACACAGGCATGGTTGCTAATCCAACATAAGGTGGCACATTTCCACTAACTTCAAATCCTTACAAGACCAGATGAAGCATTCAGGTCTGGAAATCAAATGCTGCAAACTTCATTTTCTTTTCCAAGTGGCAAAGTTCTTAAACTATGTAAATAATTATTGGCATTTAAAGTATTTAATAGGTAAGATACTACAATTAAATTGTAATTTAGTGAGTACTTATAAAATTGGAATTTAAGGGAATTTAAATATCAGATGTCATCTATAACATGACACGGATTATTGTAACATGGATTACTTGCTGTCTCAGATTTAACAACTGCTGAAGCCAAACAGTCTTGCAGATACTCCACTATTATCCAAAGTATATGCATTACCTTATATACAGAAAAGCTTGGCAGATGTAGAGTATCTTTCCTGTATGCTTTATCTTTGTCTACAGATGTGCCACCACCAACAACTGCAACTGTAATTGGCTGATCAACAGCAAGGCAGCTCTGAACCACAGCTCAATTCAGAACCCTTCCAGCCTTCCAATGAATGGAGGGGAAGGAAGGGGGAGGGGGAAAAAAAAAAGAAAAAAAAAAAAAAAAAAAAAAAAAAAAAAGGGTTTGAATAAGTTAAAAGAACCAGAAAATTCAACAATGTGTCACAAATAGAGAGGTCATTATGCCTGGATAACCCAGGATATTAACAGTTGCAGAAAGTGAAACACTATCCACAACTTAGCAGTCAATGAGCCCTGCTCAGAACCAGTGATCTTCTGTACAACAAGGGTGGCATTTTACAGTTCAGTGCAAAATGGAACAGACCCTTGATATCTTCATTTGTCCTTTTTCTGTGCATATTTCACAGTGCAACGATTTAGGGTCCATAACGTGTCACTTGTTATAACTACAGAGTTTACTTGAAATATGTATGCACAGAAAAAAAAAAAAAGAAAGAAAGAAAGAAAGAAAGAAAAAGTTCAGTGAACTGCAAAGATTGCAACAAACCTAGTCTTTGAGCCAAAGTGAAGTTTTACTCCAAGTCTGAAACAAGGGTGCTTAAACATAGCAAAAGTCCAGTTCGAACTGCTTTTGCTTCTAGTGTGTGCATTTACTACAGAAGTGGACTGCTCAAAGCTTTTGCTAGGAATTGAGAGCTCAGAAATACTTTTTTTTTTTTTTTTCATGAAACTCCATTCTAAAACAGCAATGGCTATGTTAATAATGCCATTAAAGCATTTTATTTTCAACATTTAACTGCTCTAGCTATAGAGTAAGGAAACATACAGGAAGGCAGAAAGTTGTTCTATAAGGACATTATCAGTTACAATGACTGTCATCACAAATTTCAGTCCTTCACAAAATGATTCAGTAGAAAATGCCACTCACAACAGTTCTAGACTAGTTTTCGATATGCATTTCTACAAACATTTCCTGCTTGTATATCTTTCTGCACAACCATAAATAGTCTTTCTGAAGCACTGATTAAGAGGTAACATTACAAAAATATCTATCTGCAAAGGAAAATCTGTTGCATGAATTTAGGTTAATACCTGGAAATGTTTCAGATAAAGTTATGCTACACAACAAGAGAGAGCAAAAGAGCAGGAGCAAGAGCGAGAGAAACAAGGGATAATTGAAGTTTACCTCTGTACTGTAGTATGTCAGCAAACCATTATTTGGTTTAATTAAGCATGAAAACAAATATCTGAGCAGCATATCCAAAAACTGGAAGGCATAATTTTATAAGTTCTGATGAAGTTTTATTATCTGAACTTTCACACGTCTTGCATGCTTCACCTGCTACCCTGAGGACAGAAATGGAACCACCATGAAATTATTTTTTTTCCCTGAATTTCTGACTTGACTGCCAAGAAAATATTGGAAATATAAAGTGTGGCCAGGCATTGGAATGGGCTGCCCATGGAGGTGGTGAAGTCACCATCCCTGGAGAAGTTTAAAAAATGTGTAGATATGGTGCTTCAGGACATGGTTTAGTGGCCATGGTGGTAGTTCAGTGATTGGACTTGACGATCATAGAGGTCTTTTCCCACCAAAACAATTCTATGATTCTATAAAAGGCATTTGATGAGCTTGCCAGACAAAAGCATCTTTAGATGGATTCAGAAAACCTTTCAGGCTGCCCCGTGCTTACTTAACAGAACTTTGGAGAGTCGTATGTACAATTTTGGCTTGCAGTTACACATTTTGTATATAGGTTGCTTTTCACAACTCAGTAAGTGAATGACCTCATGAAAAAAAAAACACAAAAAAAACAACCAAACAAACAAAAAACCAAACAGGTGAACCTCAGTTAACGAAAATATTAAGAAGCAGAGACATGTTGGGGGAGGGAAAAAAGAAAGAAAGAAAAAAAAAAAACAGAAAAAGCTTTTCAATAACAAATACTAATATTCCCATTGCAAAAAAAAAGACCATTGGTCCTTATTCAAATATGATAATATAGTTGGAGAATGAATGGAGGCACTGTGCTGTTTATCATATATCTTGGAACCACTGCAAGACCTGTATTAAAGGACAAACTTTCTTGGACAAACTTTTGGATGTGAGGAGGAAGTTCTTCACCATGAGAGTGGTGAGGCCCTGGAATGGGTTGCCCAGGGCGGGTGGTTGGGGCCACTTCCCTGGAGGTGTTTAAGGCCAAGCCGGATGAGGCTCTGTCCAGCCTAATCTCGGGTAGGGGGGTTGGAACTAGATGGTCTCTTTCAACCCTGACTGATTCTATGACTCTAACTTATATGATAACATAAACAGTCTATTAAATTCCATTTTGAAACACATTTTAATTAGACACTTCAGTTTATGCTTATTTCTTTGCAGTAAATTAAGGGATTGTCTTTAGGTCACTTCAAAAGTATATAAATGTCCAGATTTGACTGGATTATTAGCTCATCTAGCTTCATTTCACATGGTTCAAGTGTACTGTGAATCTCTCCCATTAGCAACAGGGAAAAAATAATTAACAATAATAAGCTTAGAAAAGCTGTACACTGAGATTTCAGGAACAGATTTGGGATGGCCACAGGTACGTGGGTGCATCAGTAAAAAAGATTTATGAAGGGCAGAAATAACTAAGTTTGAGTGTAACTAAACTCTTTAATTAGACATAACCTAAAGCACAATCCCCTCAGAATAAGTAATTTGCATAATTTGTCCTGGAATTCTTGACAGAAATCAAAACTCCAAATAGCAGTAGTGTAACAGTATTCCAGGCTACATCAGCTAATTGGCTAAATACTCCTTCTGCTGACTGGGTGATGTGCTACTTACAGTATCACCATCTCCTCTCAGCTAAATCCACACAGAACAAGGAGTTCACATCTAGCAATGAAGTTGGCAATATGCTAATGTCCTTGATGAGTGTGGAAAGGCTCTGTGGCTGCCAGACCTTTGACTTGAACTTGATAGGGCTGATTTGGCATTCAGCGGCTGGTTACATTCATCAAGAGGTGAAGCTTCATAACAAAGATAATGCGGTGGAAGCACATCAATAATAGGTCTCTAGCATGTGACTGTAGGCTAAGCAAGACTTAAATAATATTCAGTATGTAATACACTTTTCAAAAAGCATATCACCAAAGTATTCTAATTTTGCACGGAAGTATCACCTGCTTTTCATGTAGAAAAAATATTTAACTTTACCTTAGGTATTTCCTTTAATCCAAGCTGCACTGATCCTCACAAATACATACCCCAAGACTTTAAAAAATCTCTCTAAAATATTAAATACAT
>VWZI01022230.1:2119296-2141796 GCA_013396835.1 Psilopogon haemacephalus
TATTAAATACATATATTAAAAAAAAAAGGTGGTGAAAGGCAGTTCCCCTCCCCCCCTTTCTTCAGGAAATAGTTTAGAATTCTTAGCACTTGCAATTTATGGCATCAGATTATGCCATATTATTCCATAAGGGCAAGGCAAGAATGAGGCAGCAGTAGTTTCCCCTACAGTTTCCATCATCTCCAACAAGATCTCTGTCAATAAATAAAGTCATGAGTCTGGGCTAGCCAACAACTCAATTTGGGCTGTATCAAAGACCCTGTCTCAAACTTTCTCTGTCAGAATTTGGATATGAACTTTCATTTGAATATGCTCCCTCTGCTGTCAGTTAACAGAAGGGAAAAACAGGGATAATTGTTGACTATGAAGACAACCCAGTGAAAAATACACTACAGTGAGCTGTTCTACTCTATTTGCATTGTAGCAGCATAGGAAACCACAGCAATATGCAGGATCACATTAGTTCAACCATTTCTAGAAAAAGTTTCATCACTTCCCACAGACCTCTGCAATCACTCCAGCTCCTTAACTATTCGGTGGTTCTCTACTTGACTCACTCCAGTTTCCCAGCTTCTCCCTTATATAATTCTCTGCTGTATATAAAACAGCAAATACAGTGCATACATACAGCAGCAAATCTCCCACACAGCCCTGCAGTGGAAAAAAACCCAATAAATTAGGAAAAACCCAATTCAATGTGTGAAAACAACGTGTTAACTACAGAGCCTCTGCTTTTTTAACACTAATAAACTTCACAGAAGTTCATATGATCTTCCTACTGTAAAAAAAAAAAAAAAATTATTAGAACTGTACAGATATTTTGTTCCATGCTGAGAAAAAAGTTATTGCAACTGAAGTGTCAAAATATCTAGTTAGGAAAATTTCAGGCTGGAAATATGAGAAACAGCTAATGAATGGTGTGAAAATGCAATTTTAAAATTAAATTTAAAACCCCCGTTAATCTAACTTAGGTTTTCTTTTCCCCATTTTTGCTAGTTAGCTAAGTGACAATTCGTATAATTTGAAAATATTAAGGGGACAAAAAGTACTTCAGAAAAGAATGGCAGTGAAGTCAAATCAATGTTGTAGGTAACACAAATCTTCTCAACTTACTTTTTATATTGACAACAATTCACTGTAATAACTATAGTTTGAGAAAGTCTTCATAGTAAAGGGCTAAGGCTCTGTTTAAGGTGTTTCATTCATAAATGTATCATCTGTTATATGTTCTTCTATTCAAAATATTTTGAGTGAGAAGTGACATACCACATGCAATAGCATGATGAAAAGTGAGACCTGAGTCACCCATAAAGCAGTGGGAAATTTCCCACTAGGAAGGAAAGACATTAGTAAGCTTTACAGAGAAATTAAGTTCTACATTCTGCAAAAAGATTAAGAACACAGAAATAACTGCACATAACAACTCTTCTAAAACTCACAGAGGAAACTACTGAACTCTACAAAGACAGTATTTGTTAAAAAAAAAAAACAAACAAACCGAAAACACCACAAAAACATCAACTTTCCCCTCAGCCCCCTCAGAATACCCAAACCAACTGACAAAATGCTGAGAGATTATATCAGTTGATGGTTGTCTATCCCAACTTGCTGGTTTGTAGATTTTTTTTTTTTCTCAGTGACAAAAGAACAACAGGTTGTAATTGTCAAGGTTAGCTACGATCACAGACTTATACACATGGATTATACATCTTGAATTCTCCTCTGCTGGAAAGGTTTTTCTCAGCAATAGAAGATAAAAAGCAACAGCCAGGGATCTCAGATCTAATATCAAAACCTAAAGACATTTTTAAAGTACATACACTCAGAGCATGTGTCTGAGCATTTTCCCTCTTAGTGTAATCCTCTTAGTGGTACCTCATGAACTTTAAGAATCTGAAAATAAAAATACTGTATCTGGCACCTTTACTCTGAATTTATCTTTAAAGAGTCCCCCTTGAAGGTATCACATTACAATTGATAACACATTGTTCATCCACATGTAGAGCTGTGAGATTCTTTCATCCTGTTTTCTAATGTCAAAGCTACAAGATAAGCACAATTTCTGGTTTTAAGTTTGCATTAATTATTCCTTTCAATTTTTATTATATATTTGCACTACGTATATTCAAAAGTTCCTGATCACAAAATGTCTTTGAGAGACTCTAGATCACTATGAGCTCATAAAATATAAAGCCATTTCACACTGAACAAACCTGGTTTGATTGTGTTGAAGAAAAAGAAAAGTTAAACAAATTACTCTTCTATTGACAGAATGAAGTTAGGTTAAACCCCAAGGCTTCAAGACAGAGAAGCACTAATCACTTCTAGCTTCTTTTGCATGCACCCTGCTTGCATCCCACCAGGAAAAGGGATTACCAGTTCAGTGCTGTCTACCAAGTTGTTCACAGAACTGGAGTCGGGTCAGGAATTTATGGTACATCTGGAAAATTTGCAGAACTGTAACAGGATCCTGCTGATCCACAGGCCACACACAGAAAATTTAAGATCTTATAATGAAAAAAAAACAAAGCAGAACGTGAGTAACATAACATTGTGCTACGTTGTTTCTAGGTCAGCTTTACAAACTTTTAATTGTTGGTTTGTTTGGGGTTTTTTAAAGTCCTTTACCCCCACTCTTTCTCTAAGGCAAATGATTATGTCAGAAAACTCTCACAAAGCAGGAATTAAAGCACTTGTTGCACCCAATCGACAGATAAACATTGGGATTCAGGAAAGTTTTCTAAACAAACTGTAGAACCACTGTTTTCAGCTGCACTCACCCTTTCCAAGGTCAACCTCAAAACACAATTTACGGGAGACCTGGAAATAGAAATAACATCAAAGCTGACCTTTGAATCAAACCAAATGGCTACAAAGTCAGGACTGAGATTATATACACAGAGTCAGCAAACATAGCAATGAATGTTCTGCAGAGTGAATTAAGAAGAGAAATACTAACACCTATGCTGCATTTTTGTACGTTGGACGTAAAACTCAGCCTGACAGCCACTTGCTGGTACTGATTCATGTATTTCCCACTAAGGTACTAACTCTCTCAGCAGCCAGGTTTTTGTCTTTAACCTATAGATTACAGGAAATCACTCCATGTGGCGGATATCTTAGTACTGGAGTTTATACTGCCACAAATAAGAACTGTTTGGAAAGACGGATAGTTGAACCATATGATTGTAATCACATTGATGATAACAGTGATGGCGGGTTACTGTTTACAATTTATAGGCATTATAAATATCTTTAGATAAAACATGAGGAAATCATGCATATTTTAATATTATTTCCCTGGATTGCAATGATGAAATAGCCACTGAAGACTGTTAGATGACCTATTGTACAGTTCTACACCTGAAAGCATTCAATCTATCAGAAAATACAAGAGCAAAGTATTATCTTTATATTGTGATATTGTGAGAGACTTATCTTAATTTTTTTTTTCCCCAGACACAAGTCACAACTAGGATAAGTATTATTCAGATAAATTTGGGAGGGGGGGAAAAATAAGCCTTTTCCTTCAACACTGTGTAGATTTTATGATATTCTGTGCATAGATAGCTTCCATTCATCTTTCTGTAGCCAGTTTGGGTAATCACAAATCAAGGTTAACAGTTTGGGGGCTCCTTGTATTTTTTGTGGGGAGGAGGCTTTTTTTTTTTTTTTTTTTTTTTTTTTTCCCCCCCNAGAGATATTGGGAAGGCAGCTCAACTTAAAAACCAAGCAAAAATGCTATTAGTCATCCATTTGAATTTATAGTAAGAATTATTTAATGGACTAAATTAGATCTTTTGAAAGAGAAAGAAACACACCAAACTATGTAAAATAAAATTTTCCAAGTTGTACAAAACAAAATATGCTATTGGCACAGTACATGACTGTCCTTCTAAGGAAACCCATCACAGACTGACAGGAGGGGAGAGGTAAGAGTAAAAAAAATGCTTTAGAAATGAGACTACTATAATTACTCATTATTAGCAATTATGTAATAGTCCACCTTCCATTTCCCATTAAATTATGAACAAATGTATTTTACTGGTTCAAAGCTGGTGATTTGAGTGTGGATATAAGGTTAGCCAAAGCAATCCTTTTCTGAAATAGGATATACAGTCAAATTAGCTTGTATAAAATGAAAGGAATAATACCTTTCAGTTAGAATCTGTTCTGAACAATGACTGGAAGATTCGCCACCCAGTATTTTTTAGCTTGCTTTCCAATTTTCATTGATTCTGAATTTGCCAAGTGTGTCACTGAATATAGATTTAGCACAGACACTTTTTAAAATCAATTAGCTTGATCACTGGTGCGGCCAAGCATCTAGTTCACAGCCAGGTTTTTTAAAGGTAACTAATTGCCTAAGGATTTAGACAGGTGCCAGTCGTTTCTTGGTTGCATTTAATACAGTTAAGTGCATGTAAGCGTTTCAAGGTGATTCTGGAAAAATAAAATCAAAACTGAACAGACAAACCCACTCAACAATAACAACAATAAAACCATCAAACCACCAACTGCCTCACATTTTCCATATCTAAAAACCTTTCATTCTCATAGTTTTCTATTTTCAATTACATGGAATAATCTACTATTTTATTAAATCACTATTTCCTCTGCATCCTGAACTTGTTTTCATCCAAGATGTTAAGAAATGAACCTAGCCTTGATGCTGTTCCTAATTTTTATTTACCTTCTGAATAACAACAGAGATAAGTAGTACATGATGCTATTTTAACTTAAGATGGCATTTTATATATTTCAGCCAAAATGTGGTTAAATAGTCTGGACACTATTAATTAAGCAGAGTTAAGAAACTAGAATTATTTGGGTCAAAATAGTTTAAAACTACTCTAGCATTTACAATTGGGAAAAAGAACATTTTTTCTTGATGGCTGAAAGGTCATTCAAATCCATGTATAAAGCTCATACTTTTACTGTAAAATTCCCTATTCCATTGACATATCATTTTCTTAAAGTTGCAATCACCTTAAGGGTTTTTAATTCAAAAAAGGTACAAAACCAAACCCCGCATTCTAACTGCCTGGAATTGAACAAGATTCTTGTAAATCAGATTAGAGACAGTAAAAAATAATCCTGAAAATCGAATGCAAAGAGTGAATTACTTAATCTTCCCTACTTGTAGACACAAGTCTAGAAGTTTTCTGTCAATATGCACAACTTCAGGACACATCCACATAATCAATGCAATGAACTACTAGTGCATGTATGTTTTTCTATAGGACATTTTTAATTCTATGGGAAAATAAAAATATCTCTATCTAAGGAATTAAACACCCACCAGCCATGATGAGGATGTAACACAGCTTGGGTTGATCCTGAGGAGGGAAAAGAAAAAGCTTTGGCAGGCCAATCTTTATAAAGCTTTACCAATTTAGCTTTCTTTCTACTCTTATTGGTGCTTAAGAGGTTAAGACTTTATTTGTGAAAACAGAGAGAGATAGCAGGGAATCATGTTGTCTGCTGCTTCCTAAGTCTTGCTTAAGATCCTTTTCAATTACCATCCATTTCTCCTTTAAAAAGGGACAAAAAAATAGAGGAGTGGAAGCAGGTCAGGGCAGTCTGTGACAATGACAGTGTGATGGGCTTGGACCCCCTGTGGCGTTTCCATCTGCTATCATTAAGGTGACTATTCAGACATGAAAAAATCCCTCTTGCTGTGCTGACAGGCAGACATCAAGAACTATGACAAGGCATTAAGACAGAAAGTAGAGACAGAGATGTCATATTCCACAAACAATCCTGCCTCAAACAAGACCTCTAAAATTTTATTGGAATTTAAAATAAAAATCAAAGGGCTTTTACCTGGAGGTTATCAAACTTCCCCTTGTGTTAGTTTGACAGCAAAGGTACTACTGACAGCCACAAACGCTTAACTTCTACCTGCAGTCGCTACCATAAGAAAGTCAATTTTTTAGTGATTTTTCTCACTCTTCAGTGCAAATGGAGCTCCCATTTCTTGCCCTTTCCCACCAGAGCGCTAAGCATAAGAGCAAGCCCCGCTGATTTGAAGCACTTGAAGCACCAATGCCTTCGCGGAGCCGCACCAGCAGTAATGAAAATGAGCTAATAATGAAAACGAACTAAGAAGGCGGGCGCCTACGCTAAACCAGGGTCTTCACAAGCGGCAGAGCCCAGGCGAGGATCGCCTAATTTCCGTCGCAGGGAACGCTGGAAGGGGCAGAGCGGAACGGGCGCGGCGTTCACCCAGCGCCGGGCAGCAAGGCAGAGCTGTCGGCAGGGGGCGCCGCAGGACTGCGAGCCAGCGTGGGACTGCTGCTCTGCAGCGGGCCCGGAGCGGGTTCTGGCCAGAGCGCTGGCGGCCACTGCGAGCCCGCGCAGGCAACGCCGTGTTGTCGTGCCAAGCTTCCCCAACTTATAGCGGGAGAGCTCCTCTCCCTCCTGCCAAACACTAGGCGATCGATAGTTTGACAGTAATATCGCAAGCCTCATTTAACAAGTTCCAACAACGTCCGATAGCTTGTCCTACCCAGGGTAGCTGCGGTCAGACGGCCTGGCAGCCTCCTGCGAGGCTACGGCACAGCTCCTTGCCCAGGAGTGCCTCGCAGCGTCACTTCAAGCGTATTTTAGTTACAGACTTCACCCATCCAACGAAGTTCTTGATTCATTTGGAAGATATGAGATTGTAAATGTCGTCTAGTCTAAGATGAACTAATTTAGGGTTCTTCTGTAATCTACAGGGAAAAAAAGCCATTTATCTGAGACAATTCACACCGGTCTTGGGATTATTTCTCTCTCCATTGAGAACATAAACAGCTTAGACACCTAACTTATTTTAGGTATTTCATTGCTATTAACAGAGACTAAAGCCCCACCAACTATCCATTTCTTTAAAAAACCCAAACAAACTCAACAACAAAAAAACCCTAAAAAACACAGAGAGAAGGTTATAACATGAATTTCAGTTTTTAAAAAAAAATTGATTTCCATGCAGAAATATTGATTGTATTTTGATTATAATAAAGCATTGCAGTAATATCTAAGCTACACATTAAACACAGAGGCCACAGTCATGGCTGCCAATATATCTTATCAAATAATGAGGAGCTTCTGCCTTTGAGGTATCAATACAAGGCACATCTGTGCCTCATATCCCTCATTTTTCCACCAGATGAGCTGTTCTGACACCATTTAAGTTCCCACATCAGGAAACTCACAAAAGGCTCTAATGCATTCTGTAACACATTTTGACATGGAGATAGCCATCCCTACAGATGTCTTGGCAGCAAACTATTTTAGAAACAGGAAAGGCATAAAAATGCCCCTTCTCATGTCAAGATTTTGACAGATTAATTCTTAGAGATGCAAGGCTAAGGGGAAAACTAAGTTTGTTTGTTTGGGTTAAAATGAAGTCAGAAAACTAGCAGGAGAGAAATTTAGATAATATCTAGCAGTATACTTTGTGCTAAACAAGAGCCCACCTGTATCAGCGAGGTCTAACATAAGAGCTAGATCAACATCATTTCAATTAGAAATCCTTTCACTCGCATCTCCAGCAGGAGCCACAAGCCCAAAGACTGGGACCACGAAAAACCTGAACATCATATTTAAGCAGTACTAGATACAGAGATCTTAATAAGCCTGTCTGGAATTTTGGAAACATTGAGTGTGAGGTCACCAGAGCTTTATCAGCCAGCACTTGGTGGGTCAGAAACATGCAACCCTTATACACTGGCTGAGCCCACAACAAAACCACATTCCCATAACTCCAGCAGGTAGCTTACCAAGATTGAGCCTTAATATCTGAGTTGAAGAGGACTGGCATGCCAAGCAGGTCACTTCAACTTTCAGAAGCATTTCCAGTTCATTATTGTGCTCCTGAACACAGTGTCTGAAGACGTGAGGAGGGAGGAGACAGAGATTTCCCAGTGATACATATGGGAGGAGAAATAACTTCTCAATGGGAGGAGGTATAACATTGCCAAATGCCTTGCCAGAAAAAGCTTACTTTGTGTGAATGTAGGATTGAAGATGTTAAGCATTAAAATGTTTTTTTTTTAAAAGGAAAAGGAAAATGAGTTTGTGCAAACAGAGAGGAAATCAAGGGTATGTCAACAAAAGCAAATACACCAGCAAGGAAATTTACAGGGAAAGGCAGAGCATGTTACATACAGAATAGTGAAGAAGCTGACATGCACTTCAAGAAACAATCAAGAAAAGATCAAAGTGTAAATAAGATCATAGGGGTTCTCTTTTTTTATATTTGCAACTTGTTTTATGTGCCTTTTATGTGTGAAGGAAATAAATAAATAATCTTTTGTTTGAACTTTAATCAACTCTCCGATTCAGGGAACAAAAGGGCTTATAGGTAGCAGTCCCTGTTTCAAGAAGAGAAGCAAGGAGATCCATCTCCAGAGACCCTTACAGTAAAATGTGGGATCATTCATCTACAATAATGTGGGTTTCATTGACATCAAGTTGTGCATTGACTCCCTGCATAAAGGAATGTTTAATCTAGCAGACAAAAGTAGAACAAATCAGGCATAATTTGAGGAACAAAGAAGCAGGTATTTGGTTGGTTTGGTTGGGGGGTTTTGTTTTGGTGGGGTTTTTGTTTGCTTGGGGAGGGGGGCAGTTGGTGTTTTTTGTTTTGTTATTTAAAAATAATTACATAGCAATATGATAGATTCCTTAATACACAGCAGCTGTGAAAGTGGCTGGTGTATGGTACATCAAGTAGATATTGAGGCTTACATAGGAATTGTTGGGAAAAATTCAGGGCACAGCCACCTGTTTTTTGGTTTTCTGCTCTCTGACCTGAGCATCTGAGAATGATGAATGGTGCTTTAAAGCACGTAAATGTATTCACATGAAAGGTATCTTTATTGATAAACACACCTTAACAATTCCACATCATAGGCATGCTGTGCGATCATCACATACTTTGTCCAAATTTTAAAAATTA
The DNA here is from genome assembly GCA_013396835.1 of Psilopogon haemacephalus. NCBI lineage: Eukaryota > Metazoa > Chordata > Aves > Piciformes > Megalaimidae > Psilopogon > Psilopogon haemacephalus. The sequence goes on from VWZI01022230.1 coordinate 2,128,244, forward strand.
AAAATAAATCATAGTCTCTAAGCTCTTTGTCACAAGCCTTCAACTGAGGCATGATAATCATTTGAGAGATCTTGGTGGGTTTCTTTCTGTTCAATGTGAAACAGGTTTGTGTAACTGTGCAGACCTTACTGTCATCATTTCCAGCCCTAGTGAACCCAGTTGCTGTTGGCGATCAATAGTGCTAACAATCTAGCACATAATGTTGTGTGTCATGCAACATGACTTTGAGCAGATCTGCTTAAAAACAGGCCTGACACTAATGGCTTGCAAGAATATGCTTCCACTGCTTCAAGTATTGATAGGGCAGAATTGATATTAACAGGGGCAAAAAAGAATTTCTCTAGTGGAGGTCTTAATCAAGCACTAGAGAGGAAACTGCTGCAAAACAAAGAAGTTATAGAAATCCAACAGTGGGGAAACACTGACAGAAATGAAACAACTTTGGATTAGACAAACTGAATATAACATATTTGTATTTCCACAGAATAATCCCTTGAAGCAGTTCTTGGATTAGTTTATTCACAAAAAAAAAAAAAAAAGAGCATCAGTTGTGAATGGAATTATTTCACCTCAGCTTCTTAGGTCAACTTTGGACAAAGGTAGCACTAATGGTGAAGCTCTTAATAGTTAAATATTTAGAGAAATAAAGATAAGCTACAGAATTCAGCCATGTATGAGCAGGACCTTTCTTTACTGGTGGGAGGGGAAGGTAATATTAACTATTTTACAAAAGCAGTGTATCAGTCTATCCCTGGAACTCTACTGTTTAGCAGTGTTCTGTCATAAACAAAAAGAGACAAACAGAATGAAATAAAAAGGCTTACTTAGGAAGGAATGAAGAGTACAAGACATCACAGACAGAATATTTTAAAAGCAGCAGCTACATTTCTTTGTGATTTTACAGCATAGTTGTTGAATCCAGCAAGAAGATGCTTTCAAATATCTCAAAGTATGCATTCAAGAGACTTTTCCCCTCCCAACAGATCTCATTCAGTGTACTTTGTTCATGATAACTGGTATAGGAAGTGTCACATGTCAGGTTTCAGTTTATCTGGATTTTTGTCGGCTGGAGTAACAACTCAGTATTTTAACCTGGCTAAAATAGATCGGCACCTGATTCTGAAGGATGAATGTATGTAACAGAACTCCTGATAAAGCTCACATTCCAAACTAACAGAAAATATGGACATTTACATGGAAATGGCAGTCCGATCAACTTTGGGACTGTATTGGCAACAAATCTGTAGTTTAAAGATCTCCCTGCATGGCAGTTGCATAGCAGAATACAGTCAGAACTACTCTATAAGTTAATGTTCCCACCAAACCAGAATAAAGTATTATAGTTAGCATGAAAGTGTAAATTACTTGTCACTTTTGTAAAAGCAGTTGCTAGAAGGAGCACAAAAGAAAATTCAATCATTTTCAAAACAAACCATCTTAATTTGGATACAAAATTAAAATTAATTAAGAAAATTATATTATATGACCATCTGGTTAGACAAGGACTGGAATAAAGAGATTGTTCTCATTGAAAAATATGCTGGGCATGTAAGGAATGAGCTAAGATAGCATGGTGGGAGATAAATCAGCTGCTCTCTCACTCACAGTCACACTGGTAGAAGCTAAGCCCATTATGTTCATTAACGACCTATGGAGTAGACATGCCAGGGTAAGCTTGTACCAGCGCTTGGGTTCTATTGTCATTTGTCCTCTGAGAATTCTTCCTGCGCATCAGTGTCACGACTGTACCTCAGATGTCTGAGCACAGCAAGTCTTGGATCTCTAGCTGGCAAGTGTCCAGCTGCACCAGGGATATTGCTACCACTTTGATGTAGCAAAGGCCTTGTGTATTGATCCTCTGTGGTAATCCTAGTGGTCACCAATCAAAGCTGTAAAAGCCCAGTTTTTCCAAGTGAAAACCTAAAATCATTTAATTCCTGACAACCTGATACTTGAATTAAAAGCGATCCTTTGCTTACTCTTTTCATATTAGCTCCAGACTGATCCTCAAAGTAATTTCCCAGTTATTTTTTCATTAATTAGCAAGTACTTACCATGTGCCTTTGTCATCCTCACTTGCCTGATAAACAAGTTAAAAATGCAAAATAAACCAACAAATCTGAAGAATCATTTGGATGCACCTGCATGAGCATTTTCATTTGGATCTAGAGAAGCACCTTTGAGGCAGCTCTGCCAGCCATCCCCAGTGCCCACACTCCATTTCACCTTGCAGCCTTGGAACATGACGCTGAATTCCTTTTGTATGAAGCTAAGCAGAAGGTTGTGTTTCAGTTGTCCTGTGAGGACAGCAAGAGTGACTTTATATATATCACTTTACAAAAGGTAGTCATAACCATGCCACAGCTTCAAAGGGCTGTATCTGAAAAAGAACAAAGGTGTTCAGCCTTAGGACTGTCCTTATCCAAATGATCCAAAAAGAACATCTCCAGAAGGAAGATGCTGCCTAAACCACCTGACCCTGACGCCTTCTAAGGGGGAAACAAGAGGGATAATCCTCTTTTCTGAGTTTGAGGGGTGCTAGATCTGCCTTAACAAAACCCCCATCCCAGGGGGATCGACCTGCTCGTCCCAGGATATTCTAATATTGTTATTCTATTCCATCTTCTGCTATCATAGCTTAAAAGGCATGATTGATACCTTTTGCTTCTGCTCCCTTTCCTCCCTTCACCACTCGTCTCTGGGAAGAGCACAGGTTCCTTCTTACCCCATGGTGTGTGTGGGGGATGGCTCCTGGCTGGCAGGGAATTGTGAGCTGCGTCACGCGGCCTGCTGAGGCCTGCTAGGCCCCGGCTGAGGAGGGCACTCTCGGCCTACCCTCAGGCCGCCTTGGGGTGGAAGGGGTGGAGGATTCTAGAAGGCCACTTTGGGTCTAGTGGGTTTGGTACTTATTCTTCCCAAGTGCCTTTTGTATATATGCTCTCGTCAATAGAATTTCTCTTTAAACTTCCAATCATTGTGCAGTATTCCTCATTCTTACTCTCGGAAAGGGGTAAGAGTCATTTCTGTCCTCCAGCCCCAGGTAGCTCGTGGCCTCAAACTGGGACAAAAATATAATTGGCCCCATGACAGACTGGGAACAGATTTTCATCACCACAAATTGGGTTTTGGGAAGGATTTAGACTATTTTCTAAATGTATTTTCATCACTGGATGGTGCAAGAACAATAAAGACCCAGGTATTTTCAGTGTCCTTTCTGATTCAGAAGACAATTCAAATACTTGATGCAGCCTTTAACATATTCCTAACTCAGAGTATAACAATATGTTTAATCCCATTCTTACAGAACAAACTTGTTTAAAATAAAACTTACTGGGCCAAATTGGGATAGTTTTCTGGGGGGGGGAGGTGGGGTGGGGAAAGGGTTGTCTGTAAATCACAACCAGTTTAAAATCAAGGTCCTGGAATTCCTATTTTAGGTATTTTTTAAAAAAAAAGAAATAGCAACTTCAATCAGCTCAAGCAAAACAGCTCACACAGTTGTTATGAACCAGTGTAGAAGCTGCCATACGTATGGCTTCCCAATCTGACAGAATGGCAGGGCTTGGAAGGGACCTCTGAAGATCATCTCATCCAACCTCTCTGCTAGAGCAGGATCACCTACTGTAAATCACTCAGGAACACATCCAGGTGGCTTTAGATCTTACGGAATTTAATTCAGTTCTCAATGCTGCAGACACACTGAAGTTTACCCAGAATTGGTGTAACAGAGAGTTTCCATTCCTGTTGCAGTGCAACTTGAAACAGATTTACAGACCACCCAGAAAGTTTATCTCTAAAGAATAAAGTGAAGATGGCAGCACGAAGAGCAGTTTACAAACTTCCAATATATTTAAGAACTGAAAAGCATGAAAATAAGGTGCAGAGAATTTCTTGTCTTTTTAAATAAATTCATACCACACACAAATACACACACACACACACTTATATGTGCATATAGAATCATTGAATCATAGAATCAGTCAGGGTTGAAAGGGACCACAAGGATCATCTAGTTCCAACAACCCTACACTAGATCAGGCTGGCCAGAGCCTCATCCAGCTTGGCCTTAAATACCTCCAGGGATGTGGCCGCAACCACCTCCCTCTCATATCTGTGTTTGAACAAAGTAATAAACCCCTCTGCTTTTAACTGGAAGTGTCGATTCTCTCAGCTATGTGCTCTAGTTGAACTTTTCACCTGTAATTCATGAGGGGAATCAGGCAATTGATGGGAAATGCTAATCAAAATGTATAGTCAACAAAACAATGGCAGATAACCAGCACAAAGCTTGCTCTACAAACAGCTGGAAAGTTGTTGTGCTATGCTACCAGGTGACACCTGATGTTTGGAATTCACCTAAACCAGCAGAATACACTGAAATAGACTGGTTTTACCATTTCTATGTGTATGCAGCTATAATACTGTACAAAAGCAAATACTTTGTGTGCAAAGCAGAGCTAAACAACCTTAGTCTACAAACCAGGACTGATATTCCCTGTAGACACATGACATAATATGTTGGCATTCCACTGAAGTAAGCAATGGCACTCAGGAATAACCTAACCTGTGAGTGCAAGCACAGAAGGATTAAAGCAGACTGTGCTGCACAGCACTTATGACAAGAATGCATTGTGCCTTGTTCTCTTCCTCCAGCTTGGTCTTTTTTTTTTTTTTTTTTTTTTTTTTTAATTATTTTTTTTTAACCGCAGAATATGCTTCTTTACCTACAGTATGGTTTGGTCATGTGTGATTGAATCAAGAGTCAGCCTGCACACACACAATGCTTGATTCAGTGACAGAATTCAGATGCATAGCCAGATGTGTCTGTATCGGGGAAGTGCATAGATAACTACTTATTGGGTACTTCAGGGGACAGTTGGGGAATGTACAATGGAGCAAACTGTTTATCTTGCACCTATCTTGGAATGTAATAAGAAATAACCATAGTGCATTTTTTTCCACTTTAGGATATTCTGTATAATTTTTTGCTGATATAAACAAAGCATGAAGGCAGAGTCATACATTTTTAGCATTACACAAAGCGAGCAGTGGTGTAGTCTAGAGATTCACACTTGCACTCTCTCATGCACACGCAGACATGTAAATGTACAAATATACCAATTTAATGCAGTGCTTTAAAGTGTAATGTTAACCTCTTACCATCTTAAAAGCATCAGTTAATAGTTCATTCTCAGTTCTCTGTTCCTCAGCCATGTTTACTGTAGAAAATATATTTTCTGTAGGAAATAAAGCAACAAATATTTTTAAGTATTAGTGTGATTCCATGACTCTGCATGGCTGGATACAGAATATGAATGTACAGCAGTAGAAACTCTTCAGTAATGTTATTTTATTTTCTTCTTGCAAAGACATTTGTGAAAATAATCTATTACTTATGGCAGAGTTCATTCTGTAATCCACTTTTATGTACAAGTGTAGCACAACTTTTAAAACTAATAGTCTCAAGATTCTGAAGGATTAGTTCGACTTCAATGTAAGATTTGCACAGAAAATATTTTAGAGTTTAGATCTCTATTATTATCAAAACAACAAACATCTGAAGCTTTATTTGGAATGTTTTTTATAGTTTTTCTTCAGTCAAACATATCCACTACAGTAGAAGGAAAATTTTGCTCCATTTCTTTTTTAGTGTTTTCTTTTTCGTTAGGTAGCAGGTCATTCCATAAGGTAACCCTACAAGTGACCCAAATGAGATATATTAAAATCTAGTAATACAATACCCCTGGACTATTTTGCATAATAAGATTTTTTTTCCCCCCCCAACTCCCAGATGTTGCTAAAGGACAGAAAAAAAAAAAAAAAAAAAAAAAAAAGACCTGTAAAATTTTTCATCATGAATCTTTTTTCCTGCAAATCCCTTTTTTCCCCCCTTTCAAAAGCAATTCTGAATAGAGGTAAAAGAAGACAAAACTTGACCTTTTGTGATCCCAGCATTAATAGGTCTGTTCATAATTCAATCTGTGTGTGTGTAGAAGCATCCATGTGGAAACATGCAGGCCTGAGAGACATAAAGCCTTTCCCTTTAAACATTATCTGACCCTATGAGTCTGATTCACAAAAGAAGGCTTACGTGCGCATAAGTTGAAAAAAATGCATGCTTTCATTGTGCTGCAGAGAGCCTACACATTTTACTCCTCATTCTCCAGGAAAACTCATCATGGAAGTGACACTTGTACAGGAGTTGGGTAAGGGGATGCTAAATGAACACAACGCAGCCAAAAAAAATATGCACGTGCAAAGAATAAGCTGCTTTTCTCGTTAAAAATACAGCTGGGTCATCTCCTTGGCACATAACAGGGGAAAAGAACTGGTGTGAGAGAAGCTGGACTTGATGATCTTAGATGTCTTTTCAAACCAAAATGCTTCTATGGTTCTCTAAGTTGAGGTTCCCTGTGTGTTGCAGCCTTACCAAATTCTACTTTAGGTGAGAACTGTTTTTCAGGCTATATTAAAGCTATTTTCTTCTTCCACAATCTGTCCAGCAGGGTGGGGGATATCTGTGCTATTGGTACCTGGACCAATACCTGTAGTGTTGGTAAATACCAATAATACAATGTTTTTAATATCTTAGTGTGTAATGAACTGTTTCTGGTTATTTAAGACAACTCTGTAATGTATTTTGTAAGTTAAAGCCTGCCGGTGCTACTGCAAATCTACAGTAAATAAGGTATCAGTTATATTTATTACATCTATATACAGAGTCCATCTATCATAGCATCTCTTCATGCTCCTCCTGCTCAGCTTGGCATTGTAAAGTCAGCTGTCAGTTTAAATGCTGTATCACTGAGAGTCCACTCATGTTATCAGAGAGTGCTCAAAGCCACTTCGCGCTCAACCTGTCAATTGAAATCTAAACAAGGGGCAGGAGAAACATGATTGTAAGAATAGCAATAGGAGCTCACCTTTAGTGAAACAAATCCTCAGCTGGTATAGATTAGCCAAGCTTCAACAACTTTGATATTGATCTATACTAGGATCTGAGCTCAGCATCTGTAATTATTTTCTCAACCAAACAAAACAAATGGCATGAGGGATGATGAGGAAGACTCTTGTTAATAAGTAATGAATGAAGTAATTCTGCAAAATGATGACTTCCCCATCAAAATTTCCAGCATCTTCACTCCTAATAGAGAGGAAATACTGCTGAGACTTTGAAAATCATATTATGTACCAGTCTGCATCTTCATATACCCAAATGCTTTCCAAATGTGGCACTTACCTTCTAGAATCTCAGAGGAGGGTTGTTAAGGAAGAAAGAAACAGAAATTTCACATATCTTTATTGCTTTAATTTTGAAATAGAAACAAGACTATTCAACAGGTAATCAGAAAAGGCAAGAAAACATCTGAGAGTAAGGCTGTGATAGTGCCACAATCAGTCATTTACTATGGGTGCAAATGTTCACCTTTTTCATAATATGAAAAATACCAGGTACCCAGTGAGACCAATCCTGTTAAGCAGTTGGTCACTGTTTGCTACATTGAACATCAAATTAAGCTGTTTAATTAGACAAATTACAAAATTAAGGAATATTTAAAGACAAAGCTGGATCACTCAGCACAGAAGTATTACTAAATCAGTATTCATGCTAATGTCAATGATGTTAGTATTAATATCCACATCAAAGGACATGAGATATAGTGGCTACCGATTGAGTTATTCAAAGGACAAAATATATTCTGAGTGATGGAATTATAATTCCATTAGAGAGAACCAGAGAGTTGTGACTACATTCCCCTCAGCCACCACTTTTGCATGCTGTGACACAGACAGCAGCTTCTCACCTCCTCCTAGTCACTTCATTGTTGTTCATAGGTTAAAGGTGCTCACAGCTGCAAAGATGACTTCTGTCCTTCACATTCAAACTCCCTCAAACCCAGGTGTGACCTTGCCTCTCCTAGGTGCTTAGGGATTGAGGGCTGCAGTGTCTGGCACCACACAGCTTGCCCAGGGAGAGTTGATGTCCCGTTCCTGAAGATATTCAAAGTCAGGCTTGACAAAGCTCTAGGCAGCCTGATCTAGTGGAGGATGTCCCTGCTGATTGTAGGGCAGTTGGACTAAATGACCTTTGGATATCCCTTCCAGCCCAAACCATTCTATGATTTTATGATTCTATATTTTAAAATTTACTAGTGTTTATTTGGCCTGCAATTTAATGATAAGAAAAACATTTTCAGAATTATTAACCTGACAGCTTCATACAGCCCAAATACATTTTTCAGTATGCTAAAACTAAGAAAACAGTATCCAATTTATGTGCTATAGAGATGAGGTTAAAAAGAATTAAGGTCATGCTACTTCTGACAGTAGGTAATTGCTTTTATAAGGGTTTTTGTAAGGGCTATTTAAAACACTCAGTCTCTAACTGATTGAGAAGATCCTGTTTAAATACTTGTACTCTACCTGTGCAAGGGATTGGCCTCACTTCTGCCTTTTTGTCTTCTGAACAGTGATGTTTCTGCTTTCCCCTGGATACCTGTCAAAAAGGATTGGTATGAGAGGATCATTTATGAACTTCAGTGAAACCAGGGTTTCATCTAGTGTCCCCAAACTTTGGAACAATTCAAACTATTTAAGTGTGGTAAATGAAAACTCTAGAAAGGGAAAAAAGGGGGCTGTATATACTTGCTGTCACAAGGCGATTTGATTGACACTAGTACACCCACTGGTTTTCAGCAATTACAGCTGAAAGCAAAACCAGAACAACTGGGAGCAGATGGGCAAGCTTTTAAGTAAATATAAAAGATTACTACTGTTACCCTTAGCACAGAAAAGTTTTCTTCCTGGCATGAGCAAAGGGCTAACAAAGTGAGCTATACATGACATGCCTTTTATTTGATTTAAAAAAAAAAAAAAAAAATTCTGATTCTGGATATGAGAAAATTCCTAGACAGTTAGAAAGAATCTGAGAGCTCTATGCTGATATATTCTTAGGGCACTGATCAGGATTTCAGAACACATAGACTTGCATTTTTATGCAGAGGTAAAAATGAAGTGAAACATCTTTGAAGAAAAATTACACAGAAGCTTAAACAAAAAGTGTTGTTTGAAAGCATTTTCCCCCAAATTTGCATACTGAATCTTTAACTTCTGTTTAATGAAAATGAAAGACACAAATACAGAATCCTCCACTTCCAGCATGCACATCCTTTTATTCTTGTATAATGCCTACCACTGTTCAGCTGGACTTTACTGACTGCAGCATAATGCCTTTCAAAGACTAGGATCTGCTCCTGATCATCCTTACTTGATTTTTCACACAACACCTGAATCTGTGGGAGAGACAAAAACTAAAAGCTCTATAAAGCTGCTGTTCAGAGATTTTCTGAAGGGCTTTGGTGGGGAGGGCGTAAGTCCAGGTTTGCATGTCACTCAATTAAACGAGTAAAAAGCCACCAACTTCAGCTGACATCACTTCACTGCAGCTGAGGGCCTGTCCCAGGACATTCAGATACACAGAGGGAGGGACAAGTCAATTGTAAGTATGGATACGTTGAGATCACAGGAAAATCCTATGGATCTTTAGGTCTTCACAAAAGGCTACAGAAGCTACACAGAATAATAGCTCTTCCTTTTCCTCCCTCCACAATGCTGCTATGAGCTCCTGATCTACATCTGCCCATGGCAGGGGTGTTGGAACTAGATGATCCTTGTGGTACCTTCCAACCCTGTCTGATTCTATGCTTCTATGATTCTACATCCACAAGGCAAAGAGCAAGACACAGATGTAAAAGATAACAAGATGGGCATTCACTGCTGCAGCAAAGTTGTCCTCTATGCATGGATTTCTACAGCAAATATATCTCTTTCCATGTCCTTTTTGCTCTACTTATACAGACTTCTTCAAAAGTTTGCCAATCTCTGGTATTCATGTGAAAAATTATGTGGAAATATGATGTGGTAAGAGAAAAGATGTTTAGCTGAGTTTTTCCCCCATAACTTACCCACCAGGATGTTGTTTCTTTGATTTTTTTTTCAATTAAATCTCTAGAAATCCTAACTAGGTTCTATGCAAAGCTTCAAGAACATCAGAATATCATTGCTGATGTCATAAATTATGCTAATCTTACTAATTTCTTAATCAAAACTGCCTGGTCAGGATTACTGTTAGGTGGAAAGTGGTGGTCTGTCTGTGCTAGCACTCCAAAAGGGAGCTAAATTGTGTTGGGAAAACTATATTAAAGAAAGAAAAAGGAAGAAAGTATAAGCAAAAGTGGTTTTGTTTGGAAAACAAAGGTTAAGATTTAAAAGAAAGGAGGTAAAATTAATTCAAACACATAAACAACAATAAAAAAAGATGTAAAGAATGCCAACTCATAAAAACAAGGCATGACAAGACTGTCACAGAATTAGAATAACAAAACCAGCAAGTTTCAGGGCTGATATTTCAGATTAGAAACCCACATTTTACACTTTCCCAGTTTTCCAAGTTTCTTTCACGTAGAAACCTATGTGAATTGAAAATCCATGCTTCCTTGAATCTTGTACGAAACACAAAGAATATTCACACGGACACAAGGGATATGATACCTTATTTCCTTCTAACTCAAAATAACTTCTAGCTTAGTTTGTGTTGAAGCAAAATGCTAGCATTTTGCATTTGATCTGCCACGACTTTACATTCTGTTTGCCACGACTAACACAATTTCTCAGGTGCAGGAATCTGGAGAATCAGGAGTAATGTGGCATTAACTCCATTAGTTCTTAATTACATTTCTGTGTGTTAGAATTGTAATAGTACCTTCAGCAACATTCTACTGAGCACTTCCCACCATGTTTTGCAACTAACATACTGCAGGGCTTGGGGTTTTTCATTTGTTTGGTTGGTTGGTTTTGTTTTTCTAATTTTTTGCCATATAAAAATCGTTTCATAAACTCAGATGCTGGACAAATGAAGCAACATTTTAAACAATGTCTCAGTATATAACTTTATTTTAAAAAAGCAAATACTTACTTATTAGTGAAACCTCATGGCAATAAGAGGACATAAGAAGGCTCAATTTCTTTAGAATTAAATTTTGTGCATATGCCTATATGAAGCACTAAGATATACAGATATAGTGAATTAAAAAATTAAAGCATGAAAGCTGATATACTGCAACAGTGTGCAAGTTACAAGATCAAGTAGTAGTTGATCAAATATTTGTGAGCTGATCACATAAAAAGTATCAGAACAACATATCAACAACTGGGGTCCAAAGGAAAGAAGAATTCTCAATAAAAACCCATCATGCATATTAACTTTTAAAAGTTAGTACTTGTAACTGAATAGCAAATAGCTACTGCAAACACTTCTCAAATAAGCCTTTATATGCCTTTTGATATAAATAATACTGTTTAACCAAAATCCAATGACACTCAACCTTCATATATATATATATGTTGACAAGATTCTCCAATGGTTTGTTACCATACAAAAGAGTGGGACAAATTACTTATTTATATATACAAAACATGCTTATAAAGGCCAGCTGCAGGTATTTTTTGGAAAGTGCATTTTAATAAGCTCCTATTCAGTGGGGGAACAAATGGGGGAAAAGTAGTTTGCACTACAGAGTTTAGTGCAAGAGCTTTCTCTTTTTCTAACAACGAAATCAATCATTTGTCCAGACTGTGGGGAGTCAGAGTTAGTTACTGAAAAGAGCTCCATATATAAACAAGTCAATAACTCATTGTGTGTTATTGTTGGACTGAAGAAGTCTGCTTTCAAAAAGCTGCCCCTGCTTCTCTGAGAATGAATGTCACTGTATTCAGAGAGTGAGAGAGGGCTCTTTTGTTTCTAGCTATTGCTGACTGCCATTTATGTATGGGAAAAGAGATGTGGCTGCTAGTTGTCTCAGGAAACCCATACCATCACCACTGCACCCTTCTACAGCATGGTTGCCCGGAACCTTACTTTTGTAAATGTACTTCTGTAGGAGGATCAATGTATTTCACTGAGTTTCTGAATTCACTGGTAACATTTGTAAGCACTGCTTTCATTTTGGAAAGGTAAAATGGGTGAAGATTGGAGGAAAGCCACATTTTTGAGCCCTCTCTTTAAACCATGGCACTGAAAGGAACATCAGCCTTTAGGTTTCCTGAATAAATTATCAACATGATTAGTAACTCAACAGCACAAAAGTGAACTTTAATATGAGCTTATACTATTTCACATTTCTTCTGTAAAAGAGAGTAAAACCCACAGTTGCTGAATCATCTTGATTCAGATCGGGAGGGGAAAAAAAAAAAATATTAAGATGCTGGATTTGTTCACCTAGCCAAGATCACTTCCCTACCCTCCACCCCAACTACTTAAGGAAAGTTTTCACCATTGAGATTTAATCATTAAAAGTTGGAGGTTCTGGAAACAGCATTGTCATTCCACAAGGGAATTCAGGAGAGTCACTTTCATATCTGTTAAGCTATTCATATGTAGAAGTATTTTTGAGAGCATGCATATAGCTCTAGTCTAGATTTGATTATTGCTGCAAATTGCAAACTTCACTTTTAAATAATTCTCTGGGGTTTTTTAATTCAAAAACTTCAATTCACATATTCTTTACATTGACACAGAAATTTAAATCTCTTTTTTTGTTGAGCACAAGACAAATAGAGAAAAAAATAATGATTATATAATTCCTACGGAATTAGCACAGGTTCTCACAGGAAATCAGCTTTCTCCACGTTTCAAAACACTAAGAATGCTTCCTTAGACTAGAAAACATTTCTTAGGTAATAAAAAATACAGAAGAAACAACATCCTTTTGTTGCTAGCAACATCATGGTGAACATTCAAATTTTTTAGGAGGCAGATCAATAGGGAAAACCCAAAAGGAAAAAGCCCATTGATATAGTTTCAGAGAGTTAAATCATGACTGCACTGTACAGATTTGCAGCTCACAGCTGATCTAGTCCATCCCCAAAAAAAAAAGAGCATAGCTTCAATGAGCACCATTGCACTTACCCTGGATATTCAGAATTACTGCTCTCCAGCAATGTTGCTCGTGCCCCTGAGCCTCTATGTGGCTATAGGGCAGGCTCAGGTGGAGTACACTGTAAAGCTCTGTTATTTTTTGAAACTTGCAATAATGAGTAGCTTTGTCTTATCAGAATCAGCTACATTCACAGTAGTTTGTCCATTAAAGAGTAAGGAAATCTGTGTACTGGGGAAAATAGGTGGTCTCCTGGGTGAATATGAGCATTCAAGAACTCAAGACTCAAGAAAGTAATCTTATAGAAGTAACAGTTACTAAAGCTGAGGATGCATTTAAACACTGTTAAACTCCAGATCTGTACACAGCTTTTCTGTGTAAAAACAGAGACTAAACTTACACCTTAGCAGTGCTCTACCAAAAATCTCTGCAAAGGAAGGCAGGCAGTATCACATCAGCCTGACTACAAGACTGAGTTTGCATTCTGAACTGACACACACCTTCAGATGTGTTCAGGAGATGTGATGAATAAAAGACCCTTCTGGGTGGTCTACCTATACATTTTTCCTTTAATATTATTTACCTTGTGAATACTGAGATCCTGTTTGAGAACATGGA
>VWZI01022230.1:2146796-2174934 GCA_013396835.1 Psilopogon haemacephalus
TGTGAGAACTTGGATAGGATTTTTCATACTGAGCAAAGTATTTGCCAGGGCAACAGGGCTGGTGAAGGCAGAAGTTGTGACTGCTGCAATGTGAGGGACATGAGAGGCCAAGTTTGTAGAGAAAGACAATACCTTCCATCAGGCCACAGGATAGAACAGGGATAAATGATCGAGTGTTACCTTTGAACAAGCTAGTCCATACTTAGGTAAAGTGGCATACTTTGCCCAACTCACAGTGAATCAAATCCTTTAATTCCTGTAGTTCCAATTGCAGAACTGTTCCTGAGTTCTCATTTCTGAGAACGAAGCTCAAGACTGGGTTGATTTATATTATCCTCCTGTTAACCTGCACTAGAACCCTTCTTCTCTAGAACTCTAGTTTGACTTTCTAAGTGACATTCAGAGCTACCTATTCTAAGTATCCTCAGTTCAGCAAAAAAATGTTATTTCTGACTTCAGGTTTTTAAATCTTTGAATGACATAAAACTGGAATAGAATAAAATGAGGTAGAGAAATGAAACACATATTTAACTTCTGTTGTGCTAGTATTATAGGTGAGATGATGATCAAGAATGAGTTCATTAACTCTCTTCAAAACGTAGTTCTACTTTCTTGCTCATTTATTCTAGTCTTCAATGCTATACACACACATGCACAGTTTGAAGATATTTCCTCTCTCAAATTAAAAAAAAAATATTCTTTTTTTTAGCAATTGCTGTAGAAATTCTTTTACCAGGCTAAAAGAAAAAAAAAAGGCAAAGAATAACTGATCAATTCTTCTGCTCAAAACACACCAATTCCAGTGTGATGCATACAGACTTTTGAAAGCCTGGTGTATCTGGCTAGTTACAACACTTTCATTTCAGCTTCTCGCAGACTTTGTTGTCTCTCTAAGACAGCAATTTTATGTTTCCAGTCAAATTGCCCAAGAGTATCACTTGTTTGCAGCTGCTATTTCTCTATTAAATGTTTGTGATGCTAAAAGTGGGCATGTTTGCGTAAATACTCTTGAAAAGTGAGGAAACTGCAGATAAATGGAAGCAGCTGAATGATAACAGCAGGGATAGCAGAAGAAAAAGCCATTAGTGAATTCATTAATTTTTACCTTTGGCATTTAGTGCTCCTGATTAATGGCTTTCCTGTAGGCGCTATTTTCCTCTCAGATATTAACATGCAAACTGTGTGGCATATAAGAATACAGTGTTATTACTACTTACGTGTATCCCAAATCCCTAAAATATCAGGGATGGAATCAAAATGCAAACAAAGAAAATAGTCAATTTTCTGCACGCATTTCATCTTGTGAATAAGGACAGTGCCATACCACTTGTATCTATAAAGTTTAAACATACATTTGATGACAAAAATTTCTCATCACCTGTATGGATGTCACAGGTGCCTCATTCTGCTGCAGCTCATGGTGTGCTGTGGCAAAACAGCCTGTAAAATATCACTGGAGTCTACAGCAGGAGGGAGACGTACAGCACCGAGTCCTGGGCTACTCAGAACAGAGACAGACACACAGAGGAGAGGGTCCAATGAAGCATAATAAAGATTGTGAAGGGGTGGGAGCACCTTACACGTGAGGAAAATCAGAAAGAGTTGGGAATATTTCAGCCTATGGAAGGAGGAGGAATGAAGGAGCTGGAGGAAGGGTGCAAAGAGGACAGAGCCAGTGGCATCTAGTGACACGACTGGAGGCAGTGGGCACAAAACAAAACATGAGAGTTGCTGTCTGAACAACACAAAATACTTTTTCACTATCAATGTGACTGAGCAGTGGCACAGGTTGCCCAGGGATTTTGTGGAGTCTCCATCCTTGGAGATATTTGAACATAGATGCTCTGGCAGCAGTTTGGATAAAATTTCTGGTATAAAGTGCAGGTTTTGCTTCTATACTGGTAAGGTAGAAATCATCCTCACTATACATTTGCTCTTTATTTTTGTAGCTTGGCTGATTTTCAATTCAAAGCTGCTGTTTTCCATTACGGATAACTAAGAGGTCACAAGTCTCATTACTCTTCTTCCATTTACAACTCCTTGTCAGACCCTTCCTCCTATATATCTTGTCTGTGTGCACTCTCTACATCCTTAACCTCTTTCAGATCTTGTTTTAAATGAAAGTATATAATCTTCTTCCATTACTTTGTTCCCCAATGACCTATCACCACCACCTGCGTTTCTGAGGTTGATATTTCTGACCAATTTCTGACCTTATCTTCCCAAACTTACTTTACTAGTTCTCTCATTTATACTTTACTTTTTTTTTCAGAACAGTATTTTTATTCTCTGATGATAAGGAATCTAACACTGGCATAATCCATTCTGTCTTGATAGTCCTCATCTTCATAGTCTTTGAAGTCCTTATCTTAAGTGCCTGTCTTATTCTCTATTCTCTGCTCTCCTTTTACAAGATACAGGGCACTAGAAAATATTTCCCCAGTCTTGACTGCTTCTCAATTTCACTACTACATTTTTATCCTCCTCCCTCTGTTGATTGATTTTCATCAGCAAATTCTTCCTCAGAAAGTTGCATTCAGCCCTTTTGAATTCTCTAGCCAAAATTACCAACTTCTTTCAGCCTAGCTAGAGAGCGAAATCCGTACTCACATCTGTAGTTCAAATGTAAGACTCTGCAACTCTTCCCTAACATTGCACTCTTTTCTATCTTTTCTCAAAGTGCAAACTTACTTATCTTCTCCACCCCTAGCAAAACCAACTTGATATATTTAGTATTTTATATATATATACGTATAGGGTGATCTTATCAATGTCTACAAATACCTGAAGGATGACTGTCAAGATGAAGTTGATGATCTCTTTTCAGTGGTGCCAAGTAATAAGACAAGGAACAACAAGCACAAGGTAGAACACAGGAGGTTCCACTTCAACATGAGGAGACAATTTTCATGGTGAGGATGATGGAGCACTGGAGCAGGCTGCCCAAAGAGGTTGTGGAGTCTCCTTCTCTGGAGACTTTCAAAACCCACCTGGATGCGTTTCTGTGTCACCTGCCTTAGATGATCCTGTTTTGGCAGGGGAGCTGGACTCAATGATTTCTGGAGGTCCCTTCCAAGTGCTAACACTCTGTGGTTCTTGTCCTGCAATACATATTGTATAAAGTAATAATATAAATTAATATATTAAACTGCATTGAAGATTATGTTTCTTTATAGTAGGATACTTTCCTTCTCCCTTTTCTTTCTTAGCCTTCTCCACTACACTAAAATGAAAAGGTTTGTTTGTGTGCTTGACAGCTTTTGCTCTATCAATGTAATAATTAAAGGAAGGCAAAGAAAGAGAATATTAGAATTGAGATAAAAATAACCTGAAATGTGCCTATAGCATATTACAGTGAAAAATTACAACTACAGGCCTGCAAACCTGTCTGGTCCTGAAAAAGTTGTTTAAACTCAGAATGTCAATACAGTAATGTAATACAGTGAGAAAGGACTCTAACCACTTCGGTATCTTCTATTGTCTAATGCATTAAAAGTATTTCTGCATTTCTGAAAGTAAATATTCAGAACTAAAATGGCTTAAAACATACAAATTATGCTTAATGTTAATGACTAAGTCTTAAGAATACGAAGATATTTTTTCTACAAGTTAGACTACATACCAGTGTGAATAAATTTAGTTTCCAGCAGCCTTTTCCACGAAGATTAATTAATCATTAATTATATACGTTAAAGGAATACCCTCACATAATAGGTTGCTCTCAGAATGGAATTACAGGTTTTTAATAGAAAATTACTTTAAAGTTAGGATAATGCAATTTTTTACCATTGGGACACTACAGAAAGGTTTGCAGATAGTGGTAAAAAGGGAAATAGGAAGACTAACAGCCCATGTACTTTTTCTGTCTAACTTCAGTAAATACTTTCTCTTGTCAGCATGCCTGGAACTTAACAGAAATATAGGCAGGGTATAGAGAATGTCACATGGCAGATACTAATTGTTACGATTAAGGTCTAACAAGCATGCTTCCCTGCTGTTCTGAGAATGTCTCTGACTTTTGATCCTGACATCTGTGTCTTACAAGAATTTCACTCGGCTCTGACATTCCTTCTGATGTTGATCCAGGAATTAATGGATTGTGAAAAAGCTGGCAGGATATCATTTAAAAAATAGAATTCTTGGTGTACAACTGATGAAAAGGTATCAGAATTCACATACTTTTTGTCTGATACCAATGCACTGTGTCTATAGGCATACATTTGGTATGAGGCAATATCTCAAAACAGAGGGCAGAAAAAAAGATTTAGAAAGAAGCAAAGCTCAATGTTACCTTCATTTACAGTACTACTCTCGTGCTTATTCAGTACATTACAAGATGAAAAACACCAATGATTTAGACAAATTCTGTTCAATGGAGACTCTATTGTTTAAAATCCCTATCAGCAAAACATATTATTATTAAATCCGATACAGTTTTAAATTTTCATAATTACCTCTTCAGAGAATAGCACTAAAGAAATCAATATAAATCATGAAAGAAGCTTCTGCAGAACCAGCCATAAGCATGCCTACAGTGTGACATATGTTGTGTGGTCACCACCATACCAAAAACATTTAAACTGGTTTCTGTGACTGCAGGTTTAGATTTAAAGGACCTATGAGAGGGGAAAAAAAAAAAAAAAAAAAAAAAAAAGGCCACAAACTTTAAAACATTGAATACTGAAAGTTAAAGGGAGGTTTTTCTCTAGATGTGTTTAAGACTGAAAAATCACATACAGAATTGAAATTTTACACCTCAGAGAATATTGCCTTGTATTTCATGGTTCTGGATAATTACTAGATGCCAATGGATAACTTAAACATAGCTTAGAGTCACTGACATTAATGTGTGACAGGCAGCAGAACAGAACATATTTAGCAATTTTAGAGGAAAAAGTAGAATTCTGTTTGGAGAAAAAAAAAAAAACCACACTTAAAAATAGAATTCAGAGTTAGCACAACAGGAAAGAGGCAATACCCTCTTTAAGGTAAAGCCAAAAATGTTTTTCAGTGTGAAATAAAAACATACGGAAAGAGCTCTAAAAGTAAGATTCAACAAGTGAAAAAAGAAACTAAATTCCATTGTTAATTACTGTCAGTCATAACTAGTTTAAAAAAGTAAGAGTATGTGGCTTTTCCACCTCCTCAAGCAAGTCAACCAATTTCAAACCAAACACTGATATCATTATTTATCAAGTTAAATTAGTGGCATTTGCATTTCAGTGCCTTAGATGTTTTAATGAAATTTCTTAACACCCAAGGGCACTTTGGCTCAAGACCAAACCCAACTGTTCTTAATAAACAAACACAATTAATAAGATTAATAGCAGAGACTACCTGTAGTTATTTAGCCATTTGTACCCAATATATAAACTTTGGAAACACTAGGTGTGGGAGCAAGAAGTTTTTCAAAGCAAGACATAACCAAAATCAATTTATGAGAAGCCAATTTATATCTCAAGGGAAAATACAAGCCCTCATGCACTACTACATTTATTATTTATGCTATTTCAATTTCCTATTCTGCTTTTCCTAAGGAGTTTCTAGAATTCTTTTTAACAAATAAAAGAGTAAATAGCGTGCAGATGGGGACATTAAGCAAGAAAGAGGCAAAAAAAGTAAAGGGAATAGTTAAAGAGAAAAGGCTGGATCACGTTTAAGATGGGGAAAAACAAAAGGCAAAGCTTGTAGAATCTGAGAAAAAGTAAGGTAGGGGTGTGGAAGTGTGATGTGTGACAGGTGGGGTAAAATGAGACAGTTGGGAGGAAAGAAATAAAAATGAAGAGCACAAATTAGACAAGACATTCATTTTAAACCCTTAACAGGCTGGATCTCATCGTTGTCATCAGACAGGAAATGTCAGAGCTGGCACATTTGGGTTTTTATGCTTTTTACTTGTTTTTAAAAAGTCCGTGTCTTACAATACAGAAAAAGTCTATTTGCTTTCAAGAAAAACACATCTCAATTTGTTCCCATTTTTTTCTCCTACTCAATCTTTAACAAACTTCAGTTCTATTATATTGGAAACTACAATAATTATAAGGTTTAATACTTCCATTATATTTTGAGTTATTTTATTTAATACCTGAACAGGAGTTGAATTCTTCAAAAATAACTAAACTTTGCTCTTACAGCTACGGGTGGATTTCTGGAGGAGTTGAGTATTGCATCAGAGGATGTGTAGTAAGTGCTATCTCACCAATACAAACTAACAACTACTGCAAAGCTGAGACTTTTCAAAGGCATGTGGTTACTCTTTCCAAAATAAATTAACAAAATCATGTCAAAACCAAGTGCTTAAATTTATTTTCCAATTAATGGAAAGAAGGTAAAGGCACATAGTTGCACTATAGGCATTATTAAATTTCCATTTGAAATATTTGGGACCTGAAAATAATGGCATTATATAGAATACATTACCAGCCTTCTCTCAACCAATAGTTTCATTAGGTTGTGTTGGGCTGTCAAAGGAAACAAAACAAACCAAACAAAAAAAAAAAATCCTTTTAGATTGGAACATGGCAGAAAAGGCAGATGAGGTAAATTAACCCATTTTCCCACATCATAAGCTGAAGACCTCACTTTTAAAATGTATTCTGGGTCACCTTCATTCAGAATTATTTAAATACTATCATATCACCACTGTGATGTCCCTTTGCTATAATGATCCTCTTCTTTCCTCCCCTACCTTCCTCACTTGCCTCACATCTAGGATCCTTTCAGTAGTGCCCTTAGCAGCCAGTAAAAGATGTCCAAGAACTGTCCCAATCAGAAATTGCAAGAATTTATGTGCTCTATCAACAGCTCTTTGCTGCCAACTCTTTTCTCTCTGTTCACAGACAAGCAATGAGCAAAGTGCTGTTTTCTGTAGGGTCTAGTTCTCCACCTAGTAAGTGACTGGCCTGAGGAGGTCTGGAGGATCTGCTGTATTCTGGCTATTAATGCACAACTAAGGTTAATTCTTACAAGTGTAATTTACCAACCAAATATGTCTTGGTCTACAAAATTACAAAGTAAAAAGTGTTCTATAGCCTCTTTCTTAAGATGTAACAAAACCACCATGGAATTTCAGTACTTAGCTAGAACAAGTTACATATTTTAGAAAGACAAAAAAAATAAAGTTTTTGACTGATAAATGAAGAATATATTTTGATAATTTTTTTTCAAAGGTTAATAGCCTGTGCAGTTAAAAATGTCCTCTTATTTTCCATTTGACTTACCCGGCTTCATCAAGCATCCTTATGTCTCTGAATGCTACATTACAGAACATTCTACTGTGAGATACTTGGTCTTTGAAATTATTCAAGTATTTCTGATTTCTTTCTAAATTATTTACTAAGTAAAGCTCTCCTGGCCTAATCCAACCAATCAAAATAAATAAACTGAGGGCAAATTTGAATTGCTGAATAGACATAAAAACTAATGGGCTTCAAAGACTTCCAATGCAAATCAAGTCTGTTAAACAGAACAAGATTGTCTGTATCATAAAATATATTTGAAAGACATCTAGAAATGCCATGGCTAAAAACACTGCAGGACTCTCAATTGAGTTTTTTTGTTTATTTGTTTTTAATTTGAGTCCAGCCCTACAATGCCTTGAAATGTTAGTGTATTATGTAGAGTCTTTTCATGGGATCCTTTCAAATAAAAAAGTCAGACCAGCAGGATAAATTGCTGGAAAGCCTGTGAAGGGCACCACTTGTCCAAGTCCCTTTGGTACAAACATCTGAAGAAGGAATTGGTTTCTTTTATCTTGTCTGTAAGAAGCTGGAGTATATTCAGATACATCTAAAACTAAAGAACAAGGCTACTTCTACCTGCTCTTTGACCAATACTGACTCCTTATTTTCCCTACCATAAAGTGCAGTGGCAGGCCAAGAAGCACATGGAAAATAGGCTCCAAAAATGAGTAATGTGATCATTACTGTTTCTTGTTGCTCCCTCAGAATAAAATGGCCAAAAATATACACTTTTTCGTATATTTCTTCTTTCTGGTCCTGTATCTGCAACATTATGTCTACACAGCTCAGAGAAATAGAGTCTTACTATAAGTACTTGCTAAAGGTGCCCTGTAGCTAGGTCATTTACTGTCCACCTCGTGCAGCCTTCAGTGCTCTAAGTGGGGAAGAAGAACAAAGTGTAAGGAGTTCTAAAACCCATGTTGCAGTGGTCCCTAGGGAATCATTGCCAGCTGGCATAGGCTAAAGCAACGCAAAGGCCTGAGGCTACATGGAAAATCAAAGAGCTATAACCATCTCCTTGACAGCCCCACAGTGTAAACTATGCACACAGAAGAATCCAGGCCTTTGTGTACACGAGGGAGAGAATTATTTATATATTTTTCTGATATATTTTATCTATCAATACATTGGAAAAGGTAAAAGTCTTATCACGAGCTGAAAATTATATCATATGGAGATATTTGACTGACACCTCTGAGAGGATCTGCTGCTTGCAAAAGCAGAAGCTTGGGTGGGCTCTCAAAACCTTGTTTCAGAAGATTCTTATGATGCAGAGAATATAGAAGGTTGAGTTATTCCTAGCCAGGCACAAATTTTCTTTGCCTGAAGACAGAAGGGAGTGGAACTTTTCAAGCTTCACCAGTATGTTATTATCCAATACTTGTAGTATTCATGAAGAGTGTAAATGCATAGCACTTTACAATCAATACCAACTGGCCTTCAGTTACCAACAACATGAGGATCTGAACTTCTTACAGCATATTCTAAAACCAGCATATATCATTATATCTGGAAACTTGGAGAATGCCTTTTCCTAGGCATTCAGAGTGGAAGCCAAAATAGAGTGTGTAAAGTTAAGCCAGATCAAGAAGCAATTAGAGCAGCATTAATGAATATGATCATAGAGTCATAGAATCAGCCAAGTTGAAAGAGACCTCCAAGACTACCCAGTCCAACCTACCACCCAGCCCTATCCAAACAACTAGACCATGGCACTAAGTACCTCATCCAGTCTTTTCTTGAACATCTCCAGGGACAGTGACTCTACTACCTCCCTGGGCAGCTCATTCCAATGCCAATCACTTTCTCTGTCAAGAACTTCCTCCTAACATCCAGACTATATCTCCCCTAGCACAACTTAAGACTGTCCCCTCGTTCTGTTGCTGGTTGCCTGGGAGAAGAGCCCAACCCCACCTGGCTACAGCCTCCCTTTAGGTAGTTGTAGACAGCAATGAGGTCACTCCTGAGCCTCCTCTTCTCTGGGCTAAACAACCCCAGCTCCCCCAGCCTGTCCTCACAGGGCTATGCTCCAGGGCCCTCACCAGCTTCATCACCCTTCTCTGGACACATTCCAGTACCTCAACATCTTGAATTGAGTGGACCAGAACTGGACGCGTTACTTAAGTTGTGGCCTGAGCAGTGCCGAGTACAGGGGCAGAATGATCATTCAAAGGATCAAGTGTTAGCATGCCATGCTCCTGAATAACAGAGAGCTGCTGCTTTTCAATACGTCTCCCTGTCAGATGTTTATAGCTCCATTAAAATCTTGTTCTCCCTCAGCCATATTTATGGGACTGTCATCTATAAACATATTTGATTCCTCTACACCTTTCCGTTATTCTATAGCTGTGGTCTGACTGAGCACACACAAGATGTGTCATGTTCAGGTGTGCCCTTTGCCTTTTGTAGCCATTGTTGGTTGATTGTAAGAATTAACCCTTATTGTTAGCTGTGACAGAAAAGCTTTTAAGAGAGATTTGAGGAGCAGAGAAGGCACACACAATGTTCCTCCTCTCAAGGAGGCCAGTTCTGCCAGTTTGCCCAGATTTGTTAGTGCTATGGGATGGTAATTATTAAACCTGTGAAGTGTCACCACAACTACCAAACAAACATGCTTTCTACCTCCCATTGCTACCTTTGGTTACACTGAGCTTTGCAAGCACAACTCAATTATAATGAGAATTGACCTTCTAGAAGCAAAATAGTTTGGATATTAAGAAATCAAATTAATACATTTAAATTCTTTTCAGAACAGTAGAAGACATCTGAAGGATCTTCACAGAAATTGCTGTCAAGTGTAGTAGAATGTACTTCAGAAAAAAACACACACATTATGAGTATTACAAAACCCATTATCTTTCTTACTAATATCAAAATGCCATAATTTTTGATTAAAGTTCAGATTTACATTCCTTTACTAGAACTAATGAATAACACAATACATACTAACATTATTGGACTAAGCATGTCATTGAAGGGTTAATGGCTCCAGTTATGGTGGAAATTTAAATATCATGGGGAGACACCTCCTGACCCAGCCATCACTGAGAATTATGCAGATTCAAACAGGAGCCACACAGGCTTTGATTTCCCCCAAGGATTGATGAACAAGTACAAAATAATAGAAAGTGACAGGAAGCAGATGACTGAGGTCTAATTTAATGTCATTCTAAAAGACAATATACCTTAAATTGGCCTTAGGAAAATTATGGGTTAGAAACAAGAGAACAGAAACATGCATTTTTTCAGTTTAGTTCACTAATTTAAAAAGTAGTCCTCTGAAAAAATGAATGGTGAAACAATAGTCATTTGCCAGCACAAGACTGCCAAACTTAAGGAGGTGTACTTTGTTTCCACGATCTGCAATTGACTGGAAAAGGCTGAGATCTTAAGAGGGAAACTCTGTTAAACAAAACTATGAAATGAGCTGAAGGATTTTATGCAAATACTACTTCGAGACTGTAATGAAGGCAAAGAATTAACAGTTCTTAAAAATAGCATGATCAAATGTAGTGAGGATATGCTCAGGAGAAGCTGGCCATTTTAGTAACGTGCACTGGTCTGGAAATAAAATCTCTATGCTGAGAAGTTTTTTCTATGAATACATTTGAATATTGCACTACTTTTAATTAGTAAGGATCAGAAATGGCCTTCTACATGCCAAAGTTAAAGCATAAACCATATATCGACCCAAATCTAGATCCCATTACACACATGTAATATGAATTTAGACCATTCCACCTTACTGATGTTATAACTGGATAATCATTTTATACCATAAATAGCTGAAACATATTTTATAGAAACAGCACTTGACATTTTTTACTTCAGAAATTATGCTACTTATCCTGCATATTTTTTTTAAGCATCAATGAACAGAGGTATATTATTGCTCAATAATTGTCCTAAATTCACCACTGCTTTTTTTTTTTCCAAGCTAGTATTCAAACACAGAAAATTACTTTTGGTAAACCAGTATTCAAATCAGATTTACGCAGCATCAAATTAACAATCTAAGAGATACAAGGCTTTGAAAAGGCTCACTGTAGGACGTTACACCATCAGAAAAGACATGCAGATTTTCTCTAAAAATTGAGGCTTTTTAAAAGGGACATGCAGAAATATTCTGTCTCACAAAGAAGGGTCACAGACTTCCTATTATGATTAACAGAGGAAAATGGAAAGTGCATTGCGCAAGTACTCCATCTGCAACTTCATCACATGGTAGACCTGGAGGCATCTCAACAGTGCTAACAGAACTGCCTCAGGAATCTACAGAGCAGCCAGATGCCAGCCCTGGAAAAAAAACATGTAATATTGCATGATATCTGCATCTTGTGACTGGCATTTCAGAGAGGAACCATAAGACTGGTCTAGTGTTTAGAGAAGAGCAGAAATAAGACTGATATTTGCATATATTTTCATTACATGTGGTGCAATTTTTCCTTCAAGGATTAATTAAGCTATGCTGGTAAAAACTGTGCATCCCCAAAAGTTTTCTGAGAAAGCTATCTATAGGCCTATCCAGGCATAAAAGATCTATTGTAAAATTCAACTATATTAACAGCAAGCCAAATGTGAGTTTGCTTTGTATGCGAAGTTAGTAAGCAAATTTCTCCCTTTAGAAGAACATTGCACTTATTTTACAAACCCAGCACAGCAATAATATTTTGCTGTAAGATCATCAAAAACACAAATTCCTAAAAATCTGTGTTTTATATAGGTGGTGCATATGCTTTTTAAAAATCACTTAAGCCTGGAAAGATCTTTATTTACATCTTCCCTTGAAAGATGGCAGGTCTACAAACAAAACCTCGTGTAATTCAGAAACAAT
Source organism: Psilopogon haemacephalus (assembly GCA_013396835.1). Lineage (NCBI taxonomy): Eukaryota > Metazoa > Chordata > Aves > Piciformes > Megalaimidae > Psilopogon > Psilopogon haemacephalus. The sequence goes on from VWZI01022230.1 coordinate 2,158,872, forward strand.
GTAAATGCTTTTTGCCATTGGAAAACAGTCCCTTGATTGTTATATTTCCTGACATCAGGTTGTTTTCCTGCATGTAATGTCCATTGTTCAGTGACATTTGCAGTAATCCGTAAAACTATATTTTAGTTTGTATGACATAAGAAGTAATTTTATTTAAAGAAAACACAGAAAAAATTGTAGAGGAGAGAAAATATGTTGCTAAACACAGTGCTCTTTGCCAGGCAAATGGTTTAACAAATCTGAAAGAACTAAAATTTCAACATACAGCTTTTACAAACCTCATTCGCCGAAGGTTTTCAGGTCACCTAATTTACTGCCTAGTGTCCAAGTCCTTCACCTGGATGAAGTGCTAACAATTCAGGAGAACAAATCTGCTCCAGGGGCTGCAGGTAACTAACCTGATGGAGGCTATAACTATATGACAAAATCCTCACAAAGGAGTCACCTCAGCAAAGGGAGTTGGAAGCTTTTTCAAATGCCATCTTCCTAGTCAGAGGATTAGGTGTGAGAAGTAACATCAACATGGTTGTCTGAGTGGCACATTGATTAAATGTTAAAGCAGTCAGCGTGAATGTCCACAGTTGTTGGCTCCTCCTGTATTTATTTCCTGCATTACACATCCATAGAAAATATTCATTTAACTTACACATCAAACACAATATAAAAGGTGATACACTTTGAGGACTACTTTTTCCTTCTTCATATACCACTTCTTTCTTCTACACAGTCCTCTCCCTTCTGGGATGTTTGGGTCAGTAATGCTAATGCACTGTAAGTAAGCTTTAATGCAAAAACATGGTGGTACATGAACACCTATGTGTTATGGTGGCTTAGGGGAAAGCCTCACAATAAGGAGTAATGGCAAGTGGCTTCTTTGCTACAATGGTAGGAAAAGATTTGCAATAGTTATCACTTTAGCTTACGGTACAGGCTGAAATAAATTCTTGACTCACAGAGTTGCCTGTCTGTTTCCTGAACTCTTCAGAAGTCCACTAAGGTGCAATTCTTATTTTGGCAGCTGAAAAAAAAATATATATATATGAAAAAAAACACAGAATTGATGACCTATTACCTGCCACTCCCTGCTTTATTCAAAATTAAACCCAATTAGTATAATTTTTTGTATGGCAATATTTATTTTGTCATACTGAATGTAAGTAACTAATGAAGATTTTTTTTTTAAATAATGGAACAAAAGCTTTTAAATGTTTGAAAAATTAACAAATTTCCAAGTATATAGTAGTTTTAATAAACTTATAGTATAAGGTATAGGAAACTGCATCTGTGTGATGTAACAAATCTAGTGTATGCATTATAAATAGCTCTGGCCTTTTTTGATTGTTTAGGCACTATAGGAATAAATTAAACTAAGTCTGTGTGAATAAAATCATTACATGAAACAAGCATCTCTGAGGGGTCCACAACTTCATAATGCTTCATTCTGACAGACTTAAAGTTTTCCCTCATGTTAAAACTTAAATAGGTAAAGTTTATGCAATGTGCTTGAATATTTCAGAACGCAGCTATTTAGAATAATTGAAGACAAATCAGAGTGGTAAATGGGGAAAATAAAAAGAGAAATAAAGCTAATAAAATCTTCAGTTTTGTCTTTTGGGTGTCTTTTCTCACTTTCAGCTTTTAAGCCAGTAAATAATTACCTTTGAGAAGTTCTAACAATTAAAGAATAACATTGATTAATCAGGAAAGAAAGGGAAGAATTCCAATCAATCCTACAGACAGTTTTTCTTCTCCCACCTCAAGCCTTTTCGTCACCCACAAACAATGTTGTTTTCTATACTGCTCAGATTCTTTTTAAAAAAACATTCATATTCTTGGCCCTTCACACAAAACTCTCTTGGTGAGCATTGTTTTGGGAGGAGTGGGTGGTAGGCAGGGGGCACAGGATGTGGAGAGAACAGATAGGATGTCAGGTGAAGATGGAATGCTGTGCCCTCTCTAACCAGCTGAAGACTCTGCATGATTGTTTTCTTACAAATAATACCTGTGGGTGTTGAAATAGTTCAGGGCATCTATCAAACATACTCTTTGCACTTTGCTATTGTAACTCTATAAAATTTATTCTCATTTCAAAAGAATCTACCTGTAGGTGGTTGAGTAATTTAGAGACTATCTGTCAAACCTACTTCCACTGCCTTTAGCAGCAGAATTACTTTCAAAGTTGTAAAATGCAATTATTTATTTTCAGTACATTCAGAAAGTTCTAAGTGGAGCACTTATTTTTAATTTTAACAACTTTTCATAAGCTTAGTGGAAGAACTACTTCAAAGAGTAAATACAATATTTGTGCAGCATTTCATTCAACTCACAATGAGAGAGAGAAAGAAAAAAAGTCCGAACTGCATTTAGGTACTAGCACACTACAGCAAGTATAGTCCCATCTTCATGCAGGGAGACAGTCCACATTCAGCTGTCTCCTAAGATAACCCTAAGATGACCCATCTGAAACTAACCTTGAATCAGTGAGTTTCCAGAATATTTATGAACTATATAACTGAAGAACTCCTTCTCCTCCTCAACATATATATTTAATATTTCTTAATTCAAAATAACAGGGTAAAATTGAAGACTGAAATTTATTGGAAGCCTGGGATCTCTGAGTGCCTCCAGACTCAGGCACTCTTTATTTAACAACCTGCCCTTTGCCAGCAGAGCCAATTGAGTGAATGTTTAGTTACTTTTAGTCCACGGCAAACGTGATGAAATTTGACCTTGGACAATCCCTAAAGAAAAGTAGAGTGAGCTGAATGGAAATAATCTCGGTGTGCAAAAAGACAGATAAAAATACAAGAATTTAACCACTTGTCTGACAAATCCTTGGAATTTGATTCCAGATTATCAAACTTATTTTTTATTCCATCAAAGAGAAAGCCTTTTGAGTCTATGGATTCTAAATGGTCAAAAAGCCAGATTGATAATTCTGTGCAGAGATGCCTGTGCAGAGATGCCTGTCTTTCAAATATGTACAAGCATCATTTTGTGGAAATCCAATTACAAGACTGTTAATAAAATAGAAAGTATCAAATGTCTTTTATCCTTCCCTCCCTGTCTTCACCAAAGAATCCATGTCCCATTTGGACTCACCTGATTATGCAGGAGGCACCTGAGCACATCCCATCTTTGAAAGGTGAACTGGCTTGTGGCCTCTGAGGCTTAAATCCAATATGAGTGGCAAGTGCATTGGACAAAGATGCCAGACTCTGCTGTAATTAAAACTTCATTAGTCCCAAATGGTAATCTGATTTCTAATTTAAAAAATAATATCATCCCCCATCTGTGGTCTACATTTTGAGCAATACATATTTTTTTCAGTGTGAATCATGTCAGTGAAAAGGAAAAAGTAATGCAAGTTCATACAGAAATAAGATTTTCAAAGTATTCATTTAGCTTCTTCCCACAATTTCAGATTTAAAAAACTTCCTCTCACTCATATATTCTCTGTGCAGAAGTTCACAATTAAATGATGTTGATAAAGTACAGGATAATATTAGCAAACAACCTCATCAGAGCAAGAAATACCTCATCAGAAACATTAAATATGGGTACCTTAACCACCCTGGTCACAATAATATTTATAAATTACATACTGAAGTAGAAGGAAAATGATTCCTGCTGCTTGTAAAAAGGAAAACATTTTATCAGTCATCCTCTTGATAAACATGCTATATTCATGCAACTAATCGTTTAGCCCTTTCTGTACAAGGAAGTTTTTAATTAACCAAGTCTCAATAAGCTCAGCCACTTATTTTTATTAATGAAGTAAAACACTGCTTGATTGCTGAACTCCACAAGCCCATCCTTCATGCTTGCTAGACAGAGCTGTTACTCCCACATCCTTTGAAAATACATTTCAGGAGAGTTTAGACTCTAGTTTCCCTGGGAAGTTAAACTCTTTCTAGATATAAATTAAGTTTTGGGGTTTTTTTATTTGAAATGCAATCTGGCATATAGTAGGAATTCAGGATATATTATACCACACAGGTGCCATCCATTTTAAAAGGAGAAAAAAAAAAAAACAACATACTATTTAACATATCAAAATAATTTTCTTACAAGATAAATAGTTCAGAGACAATTCCCCTGTAATGTATGCTTATGGAAAATCAGCAGGAGCCATTTATGGTCTCGTAATACATAAATCAACTGAAAGAACACTTGGTCAGAATCTGAAGCATCACAACTCTAAGTCGCTGTGACCACAATGCTGCTATTACCTCCTCACAGGTGTCAAATCATTGGCATCTTAGAATTTTTCTTAGTGGCCAGTAACAAGCAAATCTATTTAGAGGATAATTGTTTCTTAGATGCATTGAAATATTGGTTTGGAGGGCAGCAGGGAAAACGTGGGATTACACATTACAAAGTGAATTTTTTAAAAAAAATGTTTTAAAGGCAGAAAGTTACTAAGAATGGTCTTACTTTTGCTGATCTAAACAATTTTGTGCCAAGGCAAAAAGAAACAGGGTTTTGAAAAAAATCAGTGTTTGGGTTTGTGGGTTGTTGGGTTGGTATTTTTTTTCCACTGGAGCTTCTGCTTTCAGAATAATTACCTATGCACAAACTCTAGATGGCAACATTGCACTTACTGTATTAGTAAAACAAAATGTCACACCAAGTCCCTACATATCCTTTTTATCAACATTTTATGTGCCACGGATCTATAGCCTCTTATTATAAGTGTAATGAAGCAGAAGTTATTGAAGCATTTTATTGATTGCTCAGATCACAAGTTTACTGTCATACTGAATTGGCACCTTACTTGCTGAAGCAAACTGCTGACACCTTTTTTAAAAAGTGACAACTACATCTATTTCATGACCAGAAATCCATTTTCATCTCTATCAAGACAAGAATGCAATTTTCACTTCATTTAACTGATGTTAGGCCTGCTCAAGGCATGACGCTTAGAAAAAGACACAAGTTTAAGGTTCTTAAAATACTTCTGGTAACTACAAGGCAGCTCAGTTGTGGGAAAAATTTCAACCATCACTCAAATCTATAAACAATACAACATCCTAAGAGTCACTTATCCCAACTATCAAGAGGGCAGTTTTCTCTTTCAATTTCAAAATTACTGAAGCACTGTTTTTATAGCCTTTTAATAAGAAGCTAGGCTAAAATACCACAATTTTCATACAGAACCTCATTCCACACACAAGTTCACTTTAACATGAGATTATTTCCTAAGTGGTCCCTGCACAGGTCAAACCAACAACTACAAAAAAAGTATCTATTTTCCTGGAACCTATACAGAGGGAAATAAAGATACTTAACACCTCTTCAACAATGTGAGTCAATGTCATACAAAATTAGAAAAGCAGAAGGTGCTAGGAAGAGCAAACAAATATTTCAGTCTAAAAAAGGAATTTATTTAATAGAGGCTGTGATACTGAAGTTATATTAAGGATACACTTTGAAAACCATGAATACAAGGTTGGGCTGAACTGGATGGAGCACAAGTTAAACATTACGGTGAATTTCTTCCTTTCCTTCTAGTAATACCTACTAATTATTATGCCAGCATCACCACAATATAATCTCATTTTCTGAAAAAAATATGATAAACAGAATGATTAATCTTTGGCATAATTTTCTGATAACTCTGTAAACTGTTATGGACACAAGAATTACAGAAAAAACATCGGTTAAAAAGTACTTGACACAAGTGTATAATTTTGTTCATCTCTGTTAGCCAAATCTCCTGGAAAAAAAAATTAAATATATATATATATATATATGCCTAACAGCTAGTTTAGATTTTATTTATGGGGAAAAAAAACCAAAAACAAACCTAAAGGGTCATTAGAAATATTAGTACACAATGTAATACTGAAATCTGTGAAGAGCAGTTCAGCAGTAATGACAGATAGGTGTCTTACAAAGTACAAAAAGAAAAAGTTATGGAGTAAAACATGTGTGCGCCTGTTAGAGATCCATTGAACATCAAGTCCTTAAGTCAGTTGTTTCAAGAGAACACCAGAAGAAAGCAGAAGAAACATAGTCTTTATCTTTTATTTTATTATGGTATTTGAAATATCTACATTTTAAAAAGTCAATATTTTTTTTTTTTTGTGGTTTTGTATAGCCAAAAAAGGAATCATAATGTTTACAGTGGCAGCTTAGAGTAACAGCAAAGGTGTTGGATATGCAGTTTCGAAACAGTGCATTTAAGCTTGTGTGCTTGTAGCTGAAATAGCAAATAGTAGAATCAGTCAGTATTTCCATTCTCCCTTGTTTTCTTGTGGGTATTTTGCATACTAGCTCCATTACTTTAATGTAATGTAATTTGCTGTGGTTCAAATGATTAATTACTATTACTGTAAGTTCTGCTAGATCAAGCTAATGAACATTCAGCACAATTTCTTGTCACTTCTCATGCAAGCTCAGTCCTCTCTTCCCCACATACAACACACTTCCAGTAAAAATAAAAAGCACACAAAATTGAACCCTAGGACTGGCTATGTTTGTTAATTATCACATTACAGATTTTCTAAACCTTTGTAAGTAATATATGCTCAAATCCATTTAAATATACTCGGAGCAACTTGTGATTCTCAAATATTTATATGCACACATTTTCCATAACAAATCTTTACAGTGGCAATGAGATATTCTTCTCTTTACCTGTTCATGTGCATTTTATGTTATTTAGTAAAGGACAGATCAACAGCTTGATTAATGCATCGTTCCAAATGAAGAAAACGTTTAAAAATCATTAATATCATTTTAAAAGGTATTTGAGCCTTCTCTTTTGGTCTCTGTTTAGCTGTGCTAGGCCAGTGAATGACAGCTTCCCTGCTTGAAGCATACAGAAAGCACAGCCTTCCTCATTCACTGTCAGTACTATGGCCTTTTCACACGTTCCCTCCACAGCAGTGTTTGTCCCCAAACACTGGAACCCAGCACAATGGCATTCCTACTTCAACACCCCCACCAACAGCACCACTACATATGAAGAATGCTAATGAGATGGACATCCCCCATCTCTGAAAGTGTTAACTATATCCCATGCTACCAGATATTATGCTGTTTCTACTGCTGTGCATTACATCTCACTTAAAAGCTACTTCAATTTGGTAGTAGAATTTTTCTTGGAATATTTTTAACAGACACTAAAGTGGCTCCCCCCAAAAAGATTTTTAAATGTCTTAAATGCATTTGCCCAGTTGTGTACATTATACATAAGATGAATTCATTTTAACCTCCAGATACATTCGAGCACTTCAGAAATTCCAGCAGACACCAGCACGGCAAGTTTAAAATAGCAAGGTGAAAATGCAAGCATCTGAAATATTAACTGCAGAATTATTTAAAATTTTACCTGTGTTTGTTTGTTTCTTTGTCATAAAGCTCCATTTCACAGTCCCAGAATTCATGGCATTAAAATGTCAATATATAAAATGTCAATATATAAAATGTCAATGTATAAAATAAAGATTTTAGTGAAGGTTATAGCTCATCAGATAGACATACCATTGCAACTGGAAAGAGTTTAGAGAGAACAAAAACAGACTTTATATGTAGATATTTTCTTCCCTTCTCCTTTAGAAAAAAGCACAAACCACTTCCCAAAGTTCATGTGCTCTCTCAGTTTTACCTGTTTCACTCCACCCATTTTATTCTCCAGCAATACTGTTTGAAGAATACTGATTATCCTTTTTAATGGGATACAAAGACTACAGTACAGTAGAGCTCCTCAACTCTTTTCTTCCTCTGGGGCAAGAAGCAACAGACTGGTTATAAAGACGACACTGTGCACCCAGGGCACAGTGTGGGCTAGCAACTATGTGTTGTTTTAAATCAATGCATGCACTTTAAACTGATGTCCAGATGGATTTTAATAGAAGTATATATATTGGTATACTATTACAGAAGTAGACATATTAGCATATTTTTAATTGTATGTGCTGTTTGGTTTCAAAGGACAGGCTATAGTGTCCTAGCAGAATAATACTGAAGCAAAGAACTTGCTTCTCTTTTTTTTCCTTCTTTTATTTCCATTTCATTTATATGAAAAAAAAATTAAGTAAATGCAAACAATTCAAATGTCAGAATAATACTGAGATAAAAATGGACATTCAGAAAATATATTGAATGTTGTCAGGTAATGGCTAGATGCTCTTTGGGCATGAATACTGTATGTTGTCAGGCCTTAGCACAACAGGACTAAATGATAGTATTTTGACTGAATCTCCTACTTCTTTATTAATGTGCATTCTGCTCTTATATCTGTACCATATCTCAGTGTGCTCTTAACAAAATAAACTTGTTGTAGTTACTCAGAAAAGCAGGTCAACATAAGCATTAGAGTAAGATTAGAGCAAGATGCGTTGTTATACCTATGCTATTGATTTCCTCTATGTTCAGGACTAACACAACTTTAGCCAGAAAGCAGCTGGAAAAATTTACAGAAAGACACTTCAAGATGAATTATGTTGTGATTCTTAGCTTTGTAGCATCGGGATGCAAAATAATGCAAGCTTTCAGCATGTGAACTGCACTAAACATTTAACATCCTTTCGCTGTTGAATTTTCATTTAGGTATTTAAACCACTTTGAAACGCTTCCTAAAATATTTTAATCATAAGCTTTTTGTAGACAATTAATTGTCAGAGCTGTACCAACATTTATCCTCATAACCTGCACTCTTAAAAGTTAAAAATGTCCAAGATGCTTATACTGACTTCATGTCTATAAGCAAGGCTTTCATTATAAGAACCATCTGTATTCAGAAGAGATTTCAAGTCTACTCAAATGGTTACGTTTTTGTCACTTACAATTTCCAACTGACTGCTGCTGCAGTATCACCAGAAGGATGATTAACTTAAGTTTATTTCCTAAAATGACTTTATGTGCTCTTTACAGAGAAAAAGAAACACTAGCCAATAAATGACTTGCGTCTGATTTTTTTTTTCTATAAACCCCAATATCTGTTTTGTTCTGCTAATGACCATTACACTTGCTAAGTTCTTGTATGGATTTAATTTATTTATTTTTCTTAAAGAGTTAAACATTGTATGTAAAGGCACTGTAAAGTAATAGACTCATTCTGTAGCTTTTGTGACAGCCAGCATTGCCTTAAAAGTGAAAAATTATCAACAAAAAGTGTAATGCTATTTCTCACTTTTTAATACATCACTATATTGCCTCAGAAACATGCTGAAACAAGCCTTGCTTTTTTTGCCCTTTTTTTTTCCCCTTTTATGCTTTTTTTCTCTCACACACACATGCTCTCGCAGTTTTGTTTTTGTTTTCATTTGATTTCTCCTTGCTGACCACTATTAGCTCTAGACAGGAACAGCCTCTTCCAAAGTCAATTCTCATTTCTCTTTATGGATCTGACAGCAGGAGGTGCTGTATAAACAGTGTGAGTGACACTTTGCCTGCACCTCTCCTCCCCCTTCCTACACTGACTGGTAGCTTATCTATCGGATGCAGTCATTCTTAACTCTGGGGCCCGAGATCGGTTTTAAATCTGAGGTTCCTATGTGGTTGTTTAATTTCTGCATAACACTTTTCCAGGAAAATTTAAACACCTGCTATTTTTTAATAAAGTATTCACTTAATCCTTCTATTTTTAAGGATGGTTTTATACATATAAATGAACTTCAGTAACTATGCTCAACAAGATTGATGTTTACTTACTTATATTTCCTCAAACAAAACACTCAACTAATAAAAAATAAATAATCTTATTGCTCCTAAACTATCAAATATTAAATTAAGTATCTGTTTTCTACTACTCTTTTCAAATTGAAATGATGCCTGATGTATTTATTTAATGGCACATGTGCGGTAACTAAAATACTGAGGTCTGAAAATATTTCACAATGCAACATCAGCTACTCTTAGAGGTGTTTTAGTTATTTATTCAAAGAAATGTTTCAAGTAAATAATTATTTAAATTAGTTTTACGGGAAGCTCTATAAGACCATTAATAACTGCACATGCAGAACAAGCAATGAAAAATGATTGCTTTAGAGAATTTCTGCATAAGGAAGATCACAGCCAGGCACAGTATGCAGCAAGAAAAGATGAGACATATGACATCCCAGACCAAAAGAGAGACACAATTAACTCCTTTATTGGTGGCTTTGCTTTAAAGGAGAAGCATTTCATGCTCTTAGCAGGCACTGCAGCTTATGCAGTCTATGTCACACTTCTTTACGACACAGTGCCAGCCACTGGTTTTATCAAATGAGTAGATTTGAAAATGAAAACACAAAAGCAGACTTTTAAAGAGTGGGATAACTCACCCGTTTGCAACAGTTTGCAGACTGTAATCGTTGGTGCAGGGCCAATAGAAGTCCTTGGATGCAAATCTTTGTTCCTGAGAGGCTGAAACCTTCTCTCTTAAAGACCCAAACAGGACATGAAGGTGTGATGGAATTTTGCAGGCAGCTGTCAAGCAATGGAGCTGTGCAAAAGAAAAGAAAAAAAAATTAAAAAAAAAAAAAAGGAAATGCATTTTTTTGATCCAACTGAAATACACAGCCTCTAACACAGCTTCAGCATCAAAACTAACTCTTAATATCTGTTATTTATATCTGACCTGGGTTAAGTCTTAGAAAAGCAACTCCTGCATTTCTAGTGGCCACCATGAAGGACGTATTTATATTGAGACACCCCCCATGAAAGACTCATAAGCTTCGTGAGCACACCTGAATAGTTCTGAAGTGTGTCTAACTAGCTGCACAGAGTGTCATGGTGTGCACTGATTGCCTTATCTTCTCATTTATCACAGATGAGTTGGAACCAACCTTGCTGAAATCTACTTGCATTGTCCTGATAAAATTGCAAGATCCACATTGTTTCTGTATACAGTTTCCTGTTGAGGAGCTGACATATACCAACCACATTAGAAATGCTAACATTCATAAAATATAATCAACACTTTCACTGGCTGTTTTCCTACCACTCTCTCATTGCCACTGCTCAGAAAACAACTTCTAACAAATAAAAATGCTCAGTGCAGCTGTTTAATAAGGAGGAAAGGTCAAATGAAAAGATAGATAAAATTGATTCATGGTGATGGTCTCAACAAGATCTTTTTCTTGTTGTTCCTAGATTTCAAATCACTGTAAAGGTTGAAAGCATTCTCTCAAAGGGACCCAATGTCAATATGTGTGACAAATAAGGGATGATTATTTTGGCTTCAGGCATTACTGAGATGCATGGTGCTTTGCAGATATCTTTGAGTAACACATATAGGGGCCTTTCTGATATGACAAAAAATAGGAATAGTATAGGAAAGAGTAAAAGAAATTGAAAAGGAAAGTGGAAGGGTAAAAGAAATGGAAAGTAAATGGGGATGAGTAAAAGAAAAGGAAAGGTGAAGGGGAAGGAGAAGGGGAAGGCAAAGTGGAAGGGGAAGAGGAAGGAGAGGGGAAAGGAGAAAAAGCACAAAATAAACCTCAAAATCTGCTGTACTAGAACTACATAAGAAAATATAAAAACTAGCAAATGCTATAAAGCACATCTGTGAACAATGCAAATAAAATTATATACCTAATCTAGTCAATCTATAGTCATAAAGATTCATGTTTATCATGTAGATATAAAAGGTAGATTTCCTAGGTCTATAAATATTAACAAAGAACTGCAGGCTTTGTCAGAGAAAATACCACTGGATGAATTACAATTTATTGAGAACAGGGGACAAACATTCCACTCAGATATGGGAAATACATAGCCTCAATAGCTGCTCACTCAGCTGTGAGAACAAACACAGTCTGAACTAAGACTTCTGGATAAATACAGAAGGAACATACCATACAGTTAAATCCATTTTCAGATATAAAGAAATAGGTAAACATGCAGCAGACTGCACTTTGCCTCTGCTAGAGTCAATGTATTTTATGAATGATTTAAGCAGGTGGTTAAGCAAAGCCCTGTGTTTATTGTTGTGAAAAGCATTATTTTGTAGAACAATTGAATTTAAAGCCAGGTCTTCTGAATTTCACAATGTGCTGATATAATCTTATTATCTAGTCGGTAATAGTTTGCATTCTCACACAAACAATCCCTGAAAGCTTCCGTAAAGTATGCTTACTTCTCCAGTAGATATCCTTGGACCTACTTCCATCCTGCATACTTAACATGAAATGCCTTTCCTCAGTTAGTTGACAAAGCCATTAAAACTTAGTCATCTGAACCTCATTGAAGTTCCAATGTTGGTAGAATATTTACAAGACTGTATAATCTCAGTTCAGCAAAATACACAAGCACAAGAAAAGAAGCACCACAAAAGTTCTGGTTAGAGCTAAGACTGTCTACACAGTTAACAAAATCTGTTTAAGTAATATCTTGATTGAAAACCTATCACAATTCTTCCAAAGTGATTTAGAATTGTCTGTCAGGCTTACACAAGCTTCCTTTATTGTTACACAAGTAGAAAATGGTATGCAGAAGCTTGCATCAATGACAAATGGGAAGAAACAGAAGCAACATAAGTAGACATAGATGGGTTCAATACTCTGCGGGGACTTAAGGAAAGAAAACGAGCTGAAACCTGGCCCATGCTTAAGTTTATGATAAGAATCCCATTTCCCTAAAGGCAAATCAGACTTTACAAAAAAGGGCTGACAGTGATTCAGTGAACAGAGATTCACTCTCTCTACCCTGGTGAGGTCACATCTCAAATATTGCATCCAGTTCTGTCTCTCTCAGTTTAAGACAGACCTCAGGAAACTGCTCGAAAGAGTCCAGTGGAGAGTCACAAAAATGATCAAGGGAGTGGAACACCTTCCTTATGAGGAGAGACTAAGGGAGTTGGGGCTCTTTAGCTTGGAGAGGAGGAGACTAGGGGGTGACCTCATTAAAGTTTATATGTAAAGGGTGAGAGTCAAGAGGCTGGAGCCAGGCTCTGCTCAGTAATGCCCAATGACAGAACAAGAGGCAATGGGTGGAAACTGAAGCATAGGAGGTTCCATGTAAACATGAGGATTTTTTTTTCACTATGAGGGTGACAGAACACTGAAACAGGCTGACCAAGGGGGTTGTGGAGTCTCCTTCTCTGGAGATATTCAAAACCTGCCTGGATGCATTCCTGTGTGACCTACTCTAGGTGATCCTGCTCTGGTAGGAGTTTTGGACTGAATGATCTTTCAAGATCCCTTCCAACCTCTAACTTTCTGTGATATGAGATAATGAATGAGATTTGTCCAAGAATACTGACAGAAATTAACGTCCTTCAGACGAAATGAGCAGTATGAGAATAAAATCTGTTTCATGTTATGTGATGAAGAGAGTAGTCAAAGTCATACTTAGTTCAAACAAAATAAAAGGAAGAAAATCTGGTCCCAGCAAACTCTCTGGAAGTTTTACAAGTAACTTCAGTGAATAAGGCTTTAACTTAGTTACCACAAGAAAATGATTACAAGAAGAATAATTTCCAATGAGCTACTGCCAGGATTCTAACCATTTTGGTCAGTTAACTAAAAGAAAGAAGGTAGTAGAAAGGACTAATACCCTTCTGAAAACTACAACAGTATCAATAATGTCTACATGGAGTATCTCTCAACTCCACTAGAATGCTTCCATATTATGTTTTTTACAGACTACAAATCAAGGCAAAAAGACTCCATGAGCAAAATTTCCCAAGGATCTGTAAGTCTACTGTCAAGCTCCACATTCAACTTTCTAACACTACAAACTCTGAACTATGAAACAGGGCTATGAAGGTCACTAACAGTGTGTTGGACATAGCAAAAGGAAGAAAAGACTAATTCTTGGCATGAAAGTGCATGAGCTAACTAGTAAGGTTTAGGAAACACTCATTATGGCATACATCTCTCAGGGAGTCAGAGAATTTATTGTGAGATACTCTTGGAATTCCTGAGAGGGAGTCGTGACAAATGAGTCCTTGATCAGAAAATGAAATAAATTTTGAAGGAAGGAAGCTTCCCTTCAAGGGAAGGTGAGCAAAGGAAGGTCATCAGAAGTTATGGACAATATTTTAAATTCTAGACAAAATTTATTTTCTTTATAACTTTTCTGGCAAATTTTAAATACTGCATTAGAATCCATCTGCATTTTTTTCTTTTTTAATTGAATAATTTTTCCCATCGCAGCCGTCTCAGCTACTAGATTGCCAACCATGTGTAAAAGGAGAGTACCCAAGCATCTTTGCTCCTCAGCTAAGATGAACAGTGTAAGTATATTTTTATTGCTTTTTTTCTCTCCCTCATTGATTTTTTGACTTCATAGCACAAGACAAACATTGAATTTCCTTGAAGAAAATAATTGTTTTACAGTGTAATTTTACACTCCTCTGAAGAACAGAGATGAGACTTTTTCCCTAAAACAAAACCTAGAGATTTTAAATTGATGGAGGTAATGGCACTGTGGCAAGCAGGAGAGAAAAATCTGCTATTTTTTTATATCTTGTCTTTAAACTTGCTGAACATTACATGAATGCAGTCTTGGTCAAATGGAGTGACAGAAAGAATGAAATCCAAAGCCCAGTGGGATATCCACAAAGAGTAAGCAGAACATCTGGAAAGGAATGGGAAAATCACCCTCTCACAATTTGCAATCACCACAAGAGGACTGCAAAAATATAAAACAAATCCCCGCAAAACTCAGTTTGTTAACTTTCTTCTTATTTAAACTCCTGACACTATAGGAGTACCAACATTAATATTCTGCTGAATTCTACTTCTTTTTCTCTTAGAATCATAGAATCAGCCAGGTTGGAAGAGACCTCCAAGATCATCCAGTCCAACCTATCACCCAGCCCTCTTAGCAAATTACCTAAAACCCAGTAAAAGTAATTTTTTTATATATAAAGCATAGCAGGAAAGAAATCATCAGTATTTTTTCTACTATGGAAAAAAAAATATATCTTCTAAGACTTCACCAAGACAAAGCTTTTCCTGAAGGCACTTTAGATATGTACTGCATACTGCCTATATATCACACATGGAGAGCACAAGATTGTGCTAGCACACACTACTTCACTCGTTCTTCTTTTCAGCAAACACCACACAGCTCTTTGTCCAGGACAACTGGTATGTGCCATCCAAAATCCTGCCTTATATAGGGAATCTGAGTGATGGGGAAGATGCATTTGCCTACATTGTTCAAATTATGTCAGTATGTTTTTACTCAAACAAAAACTAATCTAACAGCTGCTGTGTACTTTTGTTTACATGCTGTATGTCAAATCCTATTGTCCCCAAGGTACTTATGAGAGATGCTTTAGCAGTCATTTTCTTAAATACTGATGCCTGTTCAAATTTGGATTTTTCCACCATTGAACAGAATGACAAGCACACGATTGCTGTACTTAAAGCAATCTTTCACAGCTGTTTTGCTTTTTCAGTGATCCCATTAAATTGACGGCATATGCCTGTGGGGTCTACAATGTTACAATACTGCTGAGCAAGATGTTGATTGTACAATACAAATGTGTACAACACAACTTAGCTTTATTGTGGGAACCTTTCCTCCCTCTCATCCTTCCTATTTGTAACCTGAGCAAAATTTCATTTAAAAACGTACCTATCACTGCGACCTTTACTGAACATCTGGTTATATTAATTGTTTAGAAGTGCAAACTCTAACACTCAGTGGTTAGTAGGCATGAAAACCTATGGAGCCTCCTCAGTTCCTAAAATGAGCATGAGTCATGTCTTTTCTTGAACTGAACGAAGTAGCTGTGCATTAAATATGCTGGCACATCTTCTGCTTGAGCAAGTGGACCGAAATGGTGTGAATTGTTAATGCCTTGCTGCTTTGGTTCACGGCTTGTGATTGATCATTTGTAACTATATCTACTCCTTGTTCCATGAAATCAAGTATGGAGTAATGGGTTCATCAGATTTTTGGGTTAAATTGAGAGTGAAGAGGTACTGTGTGTGGAAATAAGAGTTGCCATGTTCGGGGCTGGCCTTGTAACAGCATGGAATCTAAAGGCGATATTCAAAACCACTTCACTCATCATACGCTTACTGATTCTGAATAGGGTCCATTTGCAGGGGACATTTGGTAGTTTTCCAATACACTTTATGCCTCTTTCTCCACTTGTACCACCCTGCACATC
>VWZI01022230.1:2174947-2273045 GCA_013396835.1 Psilopogon haemacephalus
TTTTTTTTTAATCTAGAATATCTTATAAGAGATCAGCATAGAAAATTAATAGAGTTAAATAACTTGCTGTGTGGAAGTTAAAATAGCCTTGGACTGAAATGACTGTTCTCCTAGTAATTAGAGATACTACCTAAATGTTAAATCATTTGCACAACTCAGATTATAAAGAAGTCATCAAAGTTTTACTCAGTATTCAGAATTATAATTCTACCTTTTGTAGAAATCTTTTTTTTTTTTACCAACAGAAAGAGCGAGCTATGATAGCCTTAATTTTACTCCTCACTCCATTCCTGTGCAGGAATGACACATATTTCCAGACACCACAACACAGCTTGTGACTTTGCAAACAGCAGTGTGTGGGACCAAAGCTATGCAAGCCAACAGCAACCAGAAGTGACAACTTGTGATGGCCTGCAGGAGAGTAATCACATTACAGTATCTCCACAGAACAGAAAGGTAATGCATGTCAGCAGCAAACTTACTGCAATGCTCGCAAGGCTCTGTGTGTGCAACAGAGGCCTCACTGTACTTACCATGCCATCTCTGCTCCTCTAATTAAATTTCACCAATTCAGAATAAAACACACCAGATTTTTTTCCATGGCTTTAAAACAACTTATAAAAGCTATTTAATTATATTTGAATGCTTAACTTGGAACAAATGAATCACTCTAGACACATAAACTTACAGCCAGGTTTTCCATCTGTTCTTATGATGAGTTTCAGAGGCAAAACAAAAATCTGGACAGGTTTAAGACCAGAAGAGACATACAGAGTGACAATTTACTATTATTTCTTCCCATTAGAACAGAAGAGAATTGAATGGAAGTGAAAAGAAGTGCACTGTATGTACACATTTGTGTGATGACTATAACCATGTTAAGGCAAAACTAGAGAAACAGCAGTTTAGTTCAATTTCCTCTGTTTAGTTCAATTTCCTCCAACCTAGGCCATATAAGATTTTTTAGTCTCTCTTTGTTTAATACTTATCCTGATGAATGAATGTAAGTACAGTGCAAGTCTACAGCAATCTAGTTGATGCATGAGTTTTGCCATTTAGACGTTTTGGTCAGATTCATTCCATGCAACAGTGGACAAAGAGAAGAAGTGATCATGAATGGAAAAGTTCCTTATTTTGGAATGCATTTTGAAATTTCTCCTTTTCCCCACTTTTCTCCTCCTGTCTTTACGTTAGCACTACAGAAAACTTGCTGAGGTCAAGTTTCCACAATAAGTTATTCAATCAAGCTCATTTTCAAATAGTCAGACTCACGATGGCTTTATTTGTTTACACTTGGGAAACTTTCCCACCAGGACTCCCAAGTTTTTCTTCCCTTCATTGCTCTCCAGCAGGTCAGTCTCCAGCCTATACTGATACATGGCATTGTTCTTTCCCAGGTGCCTGACCCTACACTTGTCCCTGTTGAAGTTCAATTTCTCCCTGCCCAGCTCTTCAGCCTAACTCTCTGAATGGCAGCACAACTCTTCAGTGTGGCTGCCACTCCACTCAGCTTGGTGTTGTCAGCAAACTTGCTGACACTGCACTCCATGCCCTCATCCAGGTCATTAATGAATACATTGAACAATACTGGTTCCAGTACTGACCCCTGAGGAACTACACTAGTTACAGGCCTCCAGCTAGACTCTAACTGACCACAACTCTGAATTCCTTCCTTTAACCAGTTCCCAATCCACCTCATTACTCCATCACCCAGACCACACCTCCTCCATTTAGCTATGAGGATGCCATGGGAGACAGTGTCAAATGCCTTAGTGAAATCAAGCTAAAGCACATCCACTGCTCTTCCATCATCTATCCACCTGGTTATGTCCA
This sequence comes from Psilopogon haemacephalus, assembly GCA_013396835.1. NCBI lineage: Eukaryota > Metazoa > Chordata > Aves > Piciformes > Megalaimidae > Psilopogon > Psilopogon haemacephalus. The sequence goes on from VWZI01022230.1 coordinate 2,176,781, forward strand.
CATAGGTTATCAGGTTGGTCAAACATGTCTTCCCCTTTGTAAAACCACGCTATTGTTGAAGCTATTGAATCTATTGTTTTAGAGATAATTCCTCCACTATTAGAATTTTATGCTGAAGCAGGTTTTCAGATGACTAACATCAAATCCTATACCTTGGTCAATTTAAAGCATGTATTTCTTGATAGTACCTTTTAAAATACTATTTAGTTGCCACACACACTTCAAAATAATTGATTATTGACTATTTAGCTTACCTTTCTCCAGTTTGAACAGAAATCCTAATACTTGAGAATATATACAATATCTGCTTCTATATTGTGCAATGCTATGCAGTGAATGCAAATGGTATAAAACAGGTGAATCATCACTATAGGAGTTCTATGATTAAAGCAGAAACTGTCACTGAAATGGTGCCAGTGAAATTACCTGTCATTCTTTGGAAGAAAGTCTAAGGTAGATAGCACACAAGTTACTTTTTGATGACAGAAATGGCAATACTTTGACCAAGGAGAAATTAATTGTTCACAGAACTGTTGAAAAGAAAAGGCAAGAGAAAAATACTAACGGCATTATTCACCCACCATGCCTATTTCAGGTCAGTCAGGTGCATATCCTAAGCTGTCTTTTTCAAGGTGCTCATAGATAAACAGAGCCAAAAGTACAAAGAAAACTTTTATGAGTCTTGTAAACTTTAAGAGGAATGTGTCCTGTTTCTAAAATCCCACATTCAACCACATTAACAACATGTGTGAAAAATGCACCTCCTGTTTCAACTGAAATCCACATTCCACAACTTATATTGCACACCAAACTTGGGAGAGTTTGTGCCTTTCCAAAGAAAGAGAATTTAAAATGAGACAAAGAGAATAGACCATCTGTAAAGTTTTCTGTTTTTTTGGTGTATTTGTTTTACATTTTCCCCTTCCATTTGTAATTGCAGTCATTTCAATGCTGGGTTAATGTACACAGATGTTGCATCTTATTTAGGATTGCTAAAATATAACATATTCCCTTCCACTTGCCCTTTCTTTATGCATATACACCATATTTAGACCCAAATGCTATGTTTCTGACCTAACTCAGAGCACTTCTTCTGGCAATAGACATGGGAAAACAAGCAAACAATACAATCTTTTACAATGTTGTGAAGATCCTTCAATAGCTGTAGTTTCTCATTCTTTATCATGAGGTTCCTTAGCGTTCTAGGCAGTTGCCTAACTGATCTAAAACAGATTCGGAAGAACTTGGTTCAAGGCTAATCTGGACCAAGGCTAATTTGGTCCAAACAAGTGGACCTGTACTTCGGCCTCCCCTATCAAATTCTAGGCTCAGATCTGTATCTTTTAAAATGTTTGGAAAGATTAGAAAGCTATTTCAGATTAAAATAGATTATTTTAACTGGTTTGGTTTTGGAGTATGTCATTTGGAGTATGTGGTTCATTGGATGATGGAACAAAACCTTTGTGCTGTCCAGGGATGTGCAGAAGTCCTACAATGAGAGGGCACAGTGGTGGAGGCTTCTTTTAGCAACAGCACTAGAACAGACTTGAAATGTACTCAAAACTATGGCCTCAGTTAGCTTTGGATACACTTTACAAGCAATTCATGCATCTATAAGGCCTTAATGTTATAGATCAAGATATCCTTGTGGAAAAAAAACCCCACAAATATCACTATTGCATCAAACTTCTGCATATTTGTCATGTTCAAAAAATTATTCCTGAACTTTTTTGCTCTAATGTGCAGACAAGTTTGATCTGTGTGTTTTGATTATCCTCATCATGAATGCTCTAGTTAGACGAAAGGCTCTAAGAACCTTTATTGCAGAAGTGTTATTATTCACATTTGAATGCAAGTTCTTGGTGTTGACAATAATAAAATTACTTTTGTATTACAAAATATAGGATGATATCTATCACAGGCAACATCAGAAAGCTGACAGACATATGACTTTCCATTAACTGAAGCAGATATAGTGCTCTATGGGTGGAGAAAACTATAATTACCATACAATAGAATATTTCAGTCAGAAGGGACCTACAACAATCATACTGTCCTATAGTCTTAAAAAGAAAAAGGATTACACAATGCAAAGAGGGTTGAATGATAACTCCCCAGGCATTCAAAATTCCTTACACATAGTGGAAACCTTTGCAAACTATCCCACGGTGTGAATCAATCCTAGGTTTGAAAAGTATTTAGAATTTATTTTCAGAAACTCATTTCAAATATATCACAGACTAATAATGGAAATGAAGTCTAGAAGGAATATATATGCTATATTTGGTTTGGGACAAATACATATACCCTTCTAAACTTACCTGAAAACAAAGATAGCATATCAACTCTAAAACCTACTGAATTGCCAAGAAAGTATTAAAAAGAGACAAAACTTCTTGTGTATTGTATAACTTTAAAATAGGTTGTTGCATTATTGTTACACTGTCATATCTTTTAAGACAAATATTTTAGCTACTGAATATTTATAATTCAGTATCTAACCTAACTAAAATTGACTGTATTTTCTAACATCTATAACCTGATAATCTTAGACATAATGTTCCTTGGTAATAAATCCTCAGGTAATGCACTGATAGCACACACAAAAATGGGAGAAGAAATAGGTATAATCAGAAGCAAGGTGGCTACTTGGGAAGGATAAGCAGATTAAAGCTCAGGGGGCCTTTCAGGAAAGGGGAAGAACATATGTAAAATTCCCCATCAACATAATCTCTGTTTAAGTCCAAGTCTTTGTAATTTATTTTTTTTTTAATTCAAATTTTGGTTTTTTTTTTTTTAAGGAATAGTGTATAGTTATGTGAAAGCAATAAATTGCTGTAACAATGAAGGTATTTCAGAGAAGCATCCATCTAAGCATGCTAATAAACAAAGGTTACCTGTCCACTTTGATTTTGTGATGCCATAGTCTCATTGTCAACTTGCCCTGCCCAGTTTGTAGAAACTAAAATTCTGTCAGAGTTGTCCTCAATAATTTTCTATATGCAGCTGGAAATGACAGGCTTAGTTGTCTTTTGCTTGAGACCATAATGAAGAATCAGGCCATTCACTTTCCAAGATACTTCCTTCATTAATGACAGATGGTCTGAAAGAAAAAAAAAGGGGGTCTGGGGGGGAAGAAAAGTCAATATTTGGCTTCAGAATTAAAACTGGACACATCATGGTCCCCTTTTCCCTATTACCTTAATAACACACACTGGCCTGTCTCCACTTAGATGCTGGTATTTTCTGAAATACTACCACCAGCTTCCTACAAACCGTGACATAAGCTGTAGCAAGCTGTCTGCAGTGATAGCCTGCATAAATCATCAGTCCTGAAGGGAACAGATGTTCAGGGTATGAAAGAGTAATACCACAATTTAGTCATAATTAAAATTCACCTTAGCATGCCTCTATCAGTGAGCAGAGAGGAACATTTCACTTCTCACCTACAAAAATGAAATGCCTCTCATTTCTTTTGCTTCAGGAAAATTAAGCCTGAACCTTTTGTACATTGTTTTGAGTTCCATATCTGACACTGCATCATATAAACAACATTTTTATTTCACTTCAACTGTTTTGTTGTTTTGTTTTTTTTTCCCAAGCACTAGAATATGACCTCTAAATGGTGCACAGCCTCTGCACAAAATGCATTTACAATTAAATGTTCAAATGAGATTGTTGTACATAGCATGCAGAAATGTAACTGGTAGCTACAGATCCAAACCGGGCCAATAAATAGACTCACCATGCTGATAATTCAGTCTGAGTTGGATATATTTTTTAAATCTATGGGCTGAAGACCTTCAAAATCATTTAATCTAAGATCACCAAAATCAAGCCTTGTAACTGCCATTAATATTAATGGAACGTATCTATAATTTTAAAAATGTAAGCCTTTATACTGCTATTGTTATGGTTGGATTACCTTAGGTGCAAGACAATTGCTTTGAAAAATTGGTTTTGATTCACAACTCTTTGTATCATGAGGCAACTTTATTAAGAAATGTACGTCATTTGTTTATGTTAATGCATATGTTAATAAATAGGTATAATAATGCTATACTAATAATAACGTTAATAAATAATACACTCACTAAAATGTAAATGGATGAGTTTTTCATAGTAATTTAAAATGCTAATAAAAAAGATTATTTCTCTTCTCATCAACACTAATGCTGGAAATTAGTTTGGGAAAATAATCTTATTAAAACATGGTATAGTTTCCCCACTTTAATGACTGTCAACCTATGGAATCTCACACTGGATTCCAAATCCATGGATTAGACCCTTCGCAAATGTGAACTAGCTAAACCTTAGTGAATTCACTGCACCTACAGTAACTTACCAAGACTATGAATATTAACAGATCTGTTTCTCTGACACTGTACAACTTGTTAGCACATACGTAGCATTATTTTCCTGCTCCCTTTTGCAGGATCATCAGCCCATGAATCCAAAACTTACTCTCTAAACAAAAATATTTGTACTGGTTAAAAATCAGACATTATTTTTTTCAGTTCCAAATTTTTAAGATTCTGGAAATTGAGTGGTACATTTTAAAGGGTGAAGAACAGTAACAGATCTGAAATATATCTTGCCTTTTAACACAATTAAGTGTTAATATAATCAATATGAAGCTCGCTGATACATATTTACTCAAAAAGAAAGACCCAGGCTGCCTAAAAATTTAAACACTTCAGCAGTAACAACACATAATGTTACATTCAAACATGTCCTCTGCTCAAATTGCAGATGTCTCCATATTTGGGAAACACATTATGCCCAGGTCACATTCCTGTGTTTAACTAAGTTTACAGTCACTCCCTTTTCTTTAAATTCTTGGAAGTTTTTCGTTTCTGCATGTTCTGAAGTGTCATCATTTATTGCCACAGGCACAATGGCTATATTTAACTAATAATGACAGCAGTTGTCATTAGATTTTAAACTCACTAACACTAGTCTGACATATTATTTGAAGTATGTCTTAATTCTACATTTGATTAAAACTACAAACATCCCATCTTCTCTGCCAATCAGTGTAGTTCATCCCCTTGCCCTGAACTCTTCTATGAACTCTTCAGGAAAATAGGCCATGGTATTAGAGTCCATTTAAACTAAAGAAAGCTCCAGATTGTGAAAAGATTTTTATATGTTGTTTCTTTAAAAAGTTTTTTTTAAAATATTAGGGATCAGAGATGCAACTATAAATTATTTTAAGCAGATTCCTTCTGCAGTCTACAGGTTAGTGGGGAATAAAGATCTCGATTCTTTAAGAATTTATCATTTAAAAATTCTGGCTTAGCACAAATAAAGAAACTAACACAAAGATTCTAGAGGCCAAGATCTTCCCCTGTTATTACATGAGAAAAAACTCTCTTACAACTCTGTTCTTTGTGCATGTAAGAATGTCTCAAAATTCACCCTGGATTTGTCTTCTGGGATACTACTGGGGAGGTGTTAGGACAAGTTTAACTACATTTCACATTTAAATCAAGTGCTTGGTCAATCCATCATGATGGAAAATGTCTTTACAAACCAGTAACATCATCAAGCTAAAGAATACCACAAAGGTTTCTCATATTTCTTTAACAAACTATCAAAGTTGATGGAGAGGAAAATGAAGCCTAAGACAAGACCAGGAAAGAAAGTTTAAAGCATAAGAATACATTTGCTAAAATTATTGTGCCATCAACAAGATTCCATTTATGTTGTCTGGAAAAACATACTTATCAGAACGTTCTGTGGGAGCTCCTGAGGGAATGCTGCATCTACCTTTGACAAAGGAAGTAATAAAGTTTGCTACATGAGAAATCCAAAGGAGGCAAAGACACAGCACTGGACTTCTGTATAGAAAAGAGGTCTTCAGTGCCATTGAATTGATAGAAGGGAGACTTCAATAGTGTGAATGGTTCCAAAATAGCTCAGAAACAGGCTTATTTCTGATTTCAAAAAGGGACCCACAACCAGAAAAGACTGTAAGAATCTGTAATAATAATAATATGAATCTAATTTTTTCCATGGTAAACCAATAACATTTCTTTTCCATCAGAAACCCACAAAATAAAATATAACCTAGGGTTTACCAGTATTCCTTCCAGAGACAAAGGTTTTGTCATTCTAGCTTTCAAGATACAATCAAGCTATTTTCTAAGCACTGAAGTCTATTTTGATATATGATGACCCAGGAAGAAACTTCTGTAGCGTACAAAAAATGTCTAAAGATCTTGAGATCCTCAACTGACATTCTAAGATGGATAAGCTTTCAATATATGATAAGCATTTGTGCACATTTTATGAGTATCTGCTGTAGCATTTTTTTTCAGATCAAAATTCCAGCACAAATGCAGTGAAATAATAACAAAATACAGTAATTACAGGAAAATTGGTCAGAAAATGTATCAGGATGCAGTTCATAGAAGAGATGCAATTTTCCCAAAAAATAAAATGCAGTAACTTTAATTTTCACATGTTGATGAACAAATTTAGAACACTGCTTGGAATTGAAACATTTCCAAAGCAGTCAATAGTTAGAATGCTAAGAATCCATCATTTTGCTGACACTTACTCCTTGCAGAAAAGATGTCCTATTTTAAATCCATTCACACACGTTCTTGTCAATTGAAATCTGTCTCAGTAAATTATTCCATTTTGTACATCACATGATATCTAAATGTTATCAGACAACCCCCCTTTTTCTCTCTATTTAAATACAGATCTTAAATGCAGCACTAACACTAAATTTTTTCTAGTGGCTTCCTTATCATAGAGCATTAATTGAAGATACAAAATCTTATTCATTACTTTTAGCTTTACTTTTCGCACACAGGCTGGAAAAATATCCCTACAATTATCACTCTAAACTAAAACTACAGACATTTTGGCTCAGTAATGAAATAATAAACACTTGTGTGCTAATTGTTTCCATATCTGGTATTCTTTCACTATAGAATGAGCCATGTGGAGCCTTTGTCAGTGGAGTATAGACTCTTACCTGTAAAAAGGCTTAGCTCCAGTACTCTGAAGGCTCCTCCATAAATCACTGATGTTACTCTCAACAGTACAGTGAATTATACCTGAGCATAACCCATCTGGATCACAGTGTAAGTTGACAAAGTCTTTTGTCTCCAACTCAGCAACTCTGAAGTTAAGTGGCGAACACTGAAAACTTACTGAATGCAAGATGAAATTTAGAAGTTGCATATTTCACAATAGCATGGCTGATAAAATGCACACACTTTTCATGAAGGAATAAGAATTACTTTATTACTTTATTGGGCAAGGCTATTAATGTAACTGGAATTAAATTCAATAGAAATAAATTAGTATTTGTTTAAGGAACTGATAACTAATGAAATAGTACACTGGAGACACCAGAAACTCAATCACAAAGAAGTCTTAAAAAGAATAAATGAGAACATCCAATATATTTTGAAATTCAGTAACTGCTAAATATATGTCTGCAAAAGAACACTGAAGCATGTGGTCTTCCTTGTACTCCAAATGAACAACTAATTAAATACAACCATAGACCATCATCAAATTACATGGAAGAACAACATAGTACAGAGCATTAACTCTCTGGCACAGTTCTGCAACTCCCTAGTTCCACAACAGTGTCCCCCCCAAAAAACATTTTAACTGCTTGAGAATGCTACTTTTTTGTTGACCAAACTTCAGTACCTTACAGTTGCTTTGTCATGTGTATTTATGATAAATATTGAATTGAATTAAAAGCAGCACTGCCTTCCAGTTTGCCTCTCATATTACACAATTTGTTTACTTTTGTTTCAATACCTACTCACTTGATCCAAAGCTCAACTTAAATATTAATATGTCAGAAAAATGAGCCCGAATAAACCAAGACATCAACATCACTGAGAATTGCATTTTATCTAGGTATTTATACCACTTGAAGCAATAGAAGTATATGCAAGATGATACAATTCTGACACACTTTGCAATTTATACGGTACATGAAATACTTATTTCCACAAAGGTGCTGATCTTGCAAGTGTTTATGTGTAACTATGCACATAAAAACTACTCTCAGATTACCACGGGATGACTTGTATATATTTGCAAGGTTATGGCTTTACAGTATATCACATTATCTTCCATTTTCATGAAAAAAAAAAAAATATATTTGCTACTGACACTTGACCTTGTTAGCAAATGCAGCAATCAGTATGTTTATAGTGACAAGACATACTACTCTATGCTCTCTCCCCAGTTGTGGGCTAGAGAAAGAAAATATTAATGAATGCTCTCTATTTCTACAGTTTTATACACCTCCAAAACCCATCTTCAATGTACTGTAGCTTTAAAATACTGTGTCCATTGTCATTCACACAATGTATAAATTTTTTAAAAAAAGAAAAAGGGGAGGTACTACAGAATGTTACACAGAGATTTTATGAATCTTTCTAACCTTGGTTCTGACTTTTCAGCATGTGGCACTCCACACTATGAACTGTCATCTCCCAGTTCCATTAAAACTTGTAAGCAAGGCTTTAAAGGCCTATTTTTTTGCTATTGGTGGCTTTTCTACTTATAGCAGTGACTTTTTTTTTCTGTTATATTTACCCTTTTAATGGACACACAATATGTTACTCAGTGCCCAAGCTCACCTACTCTTTCTTTTCTCAAAAGACAAGGCACATCTGCCACCTGCTCTAGTCTGTGTCCCAGCAACAACTGTCGAGCAGCAAAAAGATTGATTATCAGTCAAAAACCATTCAACAACACCAGATTTTGGTAGGTTAAGCTTGCTGATCCAGCAAGAGATGGTGTGAAATTTTCAGTAATGTGTGCCAACATTTTGGTGCTAAAAGAACAGCAGTGCATGTCACAATGAAACACAGCCAAAGATACGCAGACAAAGCACAGAAGTTTTTGTTTTGAACTTGGCTTGCAAGAGGAAAACGAGAGAAAGAGAAAAAGACTTGCTTAATGAATTTTAAAATTTGAAAATCTATCATAAGACTCAAGTTGTATGCATGGAGAAAGTGTAGTAAGAGTACCAATCAAAAGCTTGTAATAAATTATAGCAGTATCCATATGAAAATAACACAGCAATGTTTCAATGATTTACACAGCACCAATAGCAACTTTAACGCACATTTTTGCAAGAATAAATACAAAGACCTGTGCCTTTTACTGAATGTATAGGCCCTTCATTAAAGCCCTTCTAGTGAGTGCATCACCTGTATCATAATAATGTTTATGTTATCAACAACAACTTATCACATTTAAAATTGTTTATGTAAGACACAGCCAAGTTTCATTCATGAATACCTCTATGACTATGTAAACATACCTTTAAGTGCAGGACGCAGATCATAAAGCTCCTACTAATTAGTGTTAGATTTTCATGTTTAGAGAGCGAGTGAGCTAGATAGTAGTAATTTTCTTAGGCAAATAGCCAGTAACAAGTTCTATATAGATATCTTATGGAAGTATATTTCTACATTTCCAACTAGCAACATATAGCTCGGATATTTTGAAATACAGACTGAAAGACTGAACAGTACTCTATATCTCCTAATATATCTCAAGATGACAAAGGTTATTTTAAAACTGTATAGAAAAACAAGCCTAAAGACTTGTTTCTAAAGAAAGTACTTTTTTTTTTTAAAGCCCCAAAGTGGGAAAAAAAAAAAAACCAAAACACCAAAAAACCCCAAAATAACATATATATTAAAAACACACACACTAGCTGAACAATGTCTTTTTTTTTCTTCTTTGCTATCATATAGCTTTTTAAAAAATATATCACACACTTTACTGCTAAAAGGTAATGCAAACAGGAAATTTTCATGTCATGTTGAACAATTTATCTTATTTGCATTTCTCATTGGAATTGTACCCAGGAATCATAGATTCCTACCTATACAAACTATCCTAATACTAATTTTGCTTATGTTAATCAAATGTTCTTTATCACAAACGCCAGATGAATTAATAGTTTAGTAAACTACCCAACTTGTATCTTGAATTCAATACTGAAACCTGTTTAAGGTAGTATTGTAAAAAGTTACCACAAATTTGCTGCATGTCTCACAACGTACTTCATAATCTTAAAATATGACAGAGAGAAACATTTACAATCAGATTTAAACTGTAAATGATTCATAATTAGTTTTCCCCGACCCTGTGTTAAAAATAAAACATAATTATCAGGTTGGAAAACAAATGAGAAGACAAAAAAATCTAATAATGGCCTTACCAAACAACCCAAAATTACCAAAGCATAGTAAATCAGACATTCCATATTGCTGTATTAAACTTCCAGCATTTTATACAGTGACATTAATGAATCCAGTCTTACATTCTGGATTATTTTTGCTAGTTGAAGAAGCCTAATTAATTATGTCTGTTTGATGTCACTGAAACTAAACAGTAAATTCAATAATCTCTTTACATTTTCACCATTTAACCTCCTGCAGGCTCCCTAATGTCTATTCAGATCTATATTAAATTAAGTACCAATGCTAATGAAGGGCAATAAACGTGGCTGTCAGTAGATTTTTCTTTCATTAAGCACATTATCCTCTTACTGAGCTGTAAATGAGTAAACATTAGTTTTGTTAAACCATGCAAAAAGACAGGATGAAAATAATTTTTAATTGCACCCCTTAAGACGTTTGCTGGGGTGTTTGCAGTTTTGGTTTGGGTTTTTTACCTTTCATTTTTCTGAATGGATATAGAAAGGCCTCTTCAGTTGAAATAGGAATGTTGGCATCATGGGGTACGACTTTAGGTTCTAGCGCTTCGGTGGCCTCTGCCAAGAACACTCATTGTGCAGCCATGTTCAGATTCAGCTTTTCAGAGCACTCCTCTAGCAGCTAAATGAATGCAAGAGGTAAGTAATACTGATTGTAATAATATTTGGGTTATGATCAATATGTAGTTAGGAAAAAAATAAAGTGGAAGCAAAAAAAAAAATCCACTCTCAGCTAACTTAGCAAGCACAGCAACTGCAGTGCATGTAATTTATTATTTTAGGGATTATTACTAGAAATTGTACGATGAGAAAAACATAACTTTCAAGAGATTAGTTTAAAAGTACTATGCTCTGACTTTTTAGTGTAAAATAACGTTGTACATTATGCTGCAACTTATTTCACTTACTGTTTATATGCATTTTTAACAANAAGGACACAGAAAATTTACAAAAGATCTCATTTGTGCCATTTTTGTAAGCTGTGTCTGATTACATTTGGCTTTACATTTACTTGAGATACTTGAAATGTACTCTGGACATGCCAGAGTTTTGAAACAGAGAGCACAGATAATTCCCTTGAAAAAGATACTTTATTCTTTAGGATATAAAATACTATATTTTAGGATAAAATATACTATATTCTTTAGGTTATTAAAGAAAGCATCCAAGTTATTTGTCTTATTGTTGTTGTTTGGGTTTGTGGGTTGTTTTTTGTGGTTTTTTTTAATTCTGTTGGGTTGTTTGGTTTGGGTTTGTGTGTTTTTTCTTTTTGAAAGAAATTTTATAATTGGGTGAAAAGGCAATCTGAAAGTATGCTCACTGAAATCTTTGCACTACAAGAATTTTGTTCACAGCCAAAGAAAATATTGAGAAATTGGACTGATTTAAACAAAACAGCTTTAAGGTAACACAAATTGAGCTTATTCAGAATTTCTAAAATACTTAGAATGTAGTCACTGAATTCCACTGTGAAGTCTTTTTTCAAAAGAAAGAAAGTCTAAAAGAAAGTGATCTAATTTTAAAAGCATTTTTCAAAATCTATCAGCACAAACAGAGAAAAAAAAAAAACCCTGTTGATTCTGAGGAAACTTGTAATTAAAGAGTGCTTTCAGTGCATAGTGGGTAGGTTATTGCTTCTGGTTTAAAAACTAAGAACTGATGACAGTCTTTTCTCAAGCAAAACTTCAATCAGATTGACAGCAATTATGTCTGTACAGTGACTGCAAAGTGGGGCTTATTGTTAATTGTTTCTGTTTCCCAGATAGCAAAATGTATTCAATGCAGCTTCCAGGGAAAAAAAAAAAATAAACTAACACTCATATTTTAAAAAAACACCACAAACCCCTTGTTTAATGTCCATGTCACAACCAGCCTCTGAACAATACCACAGTAAGACTATTTCAATTAAAAAACAAAAAAAAAGGAGAGGCATTTACAACAAAATGTCATATTTCAGCAACAATATTTGAGACATACAATCTCCATCATAGTCTGCAGCCAGAGGTTTCCATGCAGAACTCAAAACCGGTTTGAGGCCTAAGATTTCTATTTCTGTCCTATGACAAACCTTGGGAAGTTTTTGGTTAGCACTGGACTGGTAGGTCACTTAAACCATAATTGCACAGAGGTTATCTCACATATTTTACAGTTTCCACATTTCTTGAATGACAAAATGATTGTGTGAGAATCTTACCTTTTTTTCCTCTTCTTTTTAGCATTTCCACAGCAAGTCATACTATTAAACCAGTATAGATACTTTGGTGTTGAGTACTAAACCACATAAGTAAAAAAGCCCAGAATATGGTCCCCTTAAAAAGTAACTATTTTCTTTTTGGCTTTAGAGTTTATGGTGTTCATACACCAGGAGACAAGTATATTTAAATATCATACAAAATTAGCAATTTCAAATAGTTCAATGGTTTTGGTTACCACACTTTCAGAAAACATCTACAAAAGTGACATTTAGAGTAATTTTGAGGTCATGTCTACACAAATGAAGGAATATCATGCTAAGTCTATAACACACTTGTAAAGCAAACTGAGATGCCTGGTTTACTGTAATTTTATTTGTCTTTTAGAAACTTTTGTTGAAATCAATACAGGTTTAAAAAGAATACACTGTATGAAATCATTAGGTCAAGAAATTGTAATTAAAAATAATTATGCCTATTTTAGAATATTAACTGAATCATCATTACAAGATGACTGAACTGCAGCAGTCATGACATAAGGCAATAGAGAAGAGCTTTGACTACCTTAGCTGACCTGTGGACACAGCTTCAGTTGTGCTTCTCATGGATGGTGATAGAAGACAGAAATGTCTTGTCTGTATTGTTTGGTTTGTAGCTGTCTGTATGTCTGATAAACCATCACAGCTCTGAACTGACTTTCTTTGATATGGAGGACAATCTTGACATCTTGACCTTCTTGAAACCATTGCTGATTGCAGGCAAATGTTATGGGCATATAGAAGTTGTGTAAGGATTTGTTTTCCTTTCATATTTTTCACAGCTGTTTTTTGCATAGAGAGCTATTTTCTGAAATAGAAACATGATACATACATAGTTACAATTTTATCATTAGCTTAAATTATCAATGTAAGTGTGCAGTCCCATGTAAGGAGTTCAGAAAAGCCTATAACAACTTAATTTGGAAACAACCTTATGAAACTGTGTTAATAACTTTATCCTGATTCTTATTTCTGCAAACTCTGAAATTATTCCAGCATTCAGCTCAATTAATGTCTGCACAAGCCAATACCAGAACAAGACCTGTAGGACAACATTATATTGAAATTGATTTTTCAGCCATGCACCGAGACTGTGCTAACCTTTCTTCATACAATATGAACATAAAAAAAAAAAAAATTAAAAAAAAAAAAGGAGGGGGGAAGGTTATTTGCACAAAGCCATTACAATTAGTGAGAGCAAAAGCTTCCAGCTTTCATTTTGAGGCTATCATTAATGACATAAAATTACTTTAAACCGTAGGCCAAATGTCTAGATGGAACATTCACCCATAGGAAGAATTCTATCCAGTCTTTGGAAGATCCAGATCAGCACCAACATAACTGTGCCTACAGCACTATCAGCAATCAAAAAAGTGCAAGAATGGAATCCTTCATGTTGCAATTATTGTTAACTGTCAGAATATTCCCATTCTAAATTACAAAAATTATGTCATAATGAACGTGAACTTCAAAAATTGCCCACATGAATTGCAGGATGTCACCTAGGAAATCCTTAAATTAATATATTATCATCTTAGTCACTGCCAAGGGCTAGGGCAAGATATTGTAATGCTAATTTACACCACGAGTAAAGATGCCCAGGTAGAGATGCAAAAAGAAGAGACTTTAAACCAGAAATAATGAAAATACCTAAAAACCTGAAGAGCTCTAACAACTTTTTCCCATTTAAAAGCAATTCACCTGTTTTTTATTTATGACAAAAGCATTGGAGTCTTCTTGTAATCATTACAGAGGGAACTTTTACCTTCAGTTAGTTCTTCAAGCTCAAATTGTTTAGCTACATCAGATAATTTTTTTTCTTCGGTTGCTCTTGTACAATTTTCTATTTATTATTGTCTGACTAAAGAACATTTCTCCATATTTATTCATTAAATAGAAAACAGTACTCTATAAAAAACCAGAGTCTATACATTTCTAAGATGGCTAATTTTTTTTTTTTTCAGAGGTGAAAAATATAGTTACTTTAGCAGACGTTTGTTCAGTAACAGCCATACAGGTCAAAGTTATCACACAGTTTTGGATGTGAATTCAACAGCAGGATAATGACAGTTGCCAAGGATTTGTACTTGCTGTCGCTTCCTACTAGTGTTGCCTGTCAAATTGTCTCTTTTTCTTATATAGAAGCCATGGAATTTTTTATGGATAGCAATTACTTACAATGTACAATGAAGTACTTCAGATATAACAACCACCCTTTAGCCCTTCATTATTTGGTCGTCTCTTTGTTATATCTAGTCATCCATTTTCACCTAAATTATTTATTTATACTGCATATTTGACAAGCATGTATTCTTTGATTTATTTTTTCAGCAGTTGTTCAAAAGATATAGTGATTTATTTTAACATTCTCCTATTTAAATTTACCTTATTGTTTTTATTTTTATACTTGCACTTCATGTTGAATTTCACAAGACAAGCCTTATCTGCATGGTAAAGGCATTTCCTTTAACTACCAAAGTATCAAAAAAAAAAGTTTTGGCAATATTGGATCTTAACCACAACAGAGAGGCCAAGCAAATCTTCTATTTAATCATTATGTTTGCATTGTTAAAGTCTTTTTCTGCTGTCAACATATATGCTTCATACGTGTTTGCAGTGCATTATTTTTGGACCAGATGCTTGTATGATACAGATAACCATATTATTATAACTTTATACTGATAGATGAGAATATGGTGTTTCCCCTAGCACAGTCCTGAAACATTTTCTGGTACAGGTCTGCATTTACATCATCATAAGAATTGTTAAAAAAAATATATAAATTAAATTTTGTTACACAGAAAACCAACAGTATACATTTACAGGGTAAAAAACCAAAGTCTATTGGTTTAGTAAATGGGAAATTTTCTTCACAATAATTCATCCATCAAAGGACAGCTTTGTATGCATAAACTGTATTGCTTTGGAAAGAACCTGCTTCAAGAAATAATGCTGCAAACCTCACATCTGCCAACTAAATGAAACTATCCTCAACTTACAGCAGTTGGAAAGAAAAAGTGATGATAATTTTCCTTTTATTAGGAAAGTTTTATCTTCTCCTTCTCTCCTTATACTCTAACCATAGTCTTTCACAAAACTACATTTCATTCTAAACATGTACACCCCGAGTAATAATCTAATAAGTACAGGCTGTGTGTGAAACTCATGTCCCACTAAAATTGTTGGGAATTTTGCCAAAGGCTTGAATGAAAATTTTACCCTGGATCTCTGTGTTGGCGAACAGAAAGAAGCTGCCTCTCCTTTCTCTGTCACTTCCCCAGTGAAACCCTGGCATCCTATAGACCTCTGCCCATGAAAGATTTTTCAGCAGTACCCCAAAGAGAAGTAAAGAAACTATACTGCTCATTTAGGCAACTCATGCCTAACACAAGAGAAAATGTTTAAACAACCTTTTTTGGATAACACAATCCTCTGACAGCGTTCACTATCTCATCTTACTTAGCCATGAAACTAGACAGCATCCAATACCTCTCTGCCCCAAATTTCAGTGCCATGAACAGACAAAACCTACTCAGGGTCTGAGGACTGAAGCTGCCACACTATGGAGAAGAAATCAGCATGGAAAACGAGAAGATATATTTCCTTGACCAAAAGAAGCACTCACAAGAAATTGATAATTGAGTCATCATATCCAGTTTCACTAGCTAGGTAGGTAACAAGGCAAGCTCAAAGCTGTAAAAGTTTGAAATTTAGGTGTCACTTATACTTGCACAGTTAAAGTGGCTACCATCTGTTCCTGTGCTCCTCTGTGAGGCACAGAAAAAAAGGGTAGCAACACCTTGGGATCTCAAATGGCTGTAAGGGCCCTGATTGCTTCCCTCTCCTGGGAATTTGGCTGCTGGGCTCTGGGCCAGCTTAGAGAGAGCGCAGCTGAGGACTGCCCCTCCTTCCCTCTGGTGACCATGGGGACTCGCCAGACAGCTCTGCAGGCCAGTCTCAGCCAAGGCTGGTCCCCTTCTGTGGAAGCTGCTTTCAAGCTGAAGCTCTAGACCTCAGCTTTGCCTGAGGAGTAGCCCGAACCACATGGCAGCAATGCCCCTACCCATGCCTGATGCTGGGCCCTCCTGATCTGCACCCAAACCCCAAGCCATGGGCTGACTTCCCAGCTTGGTTTGGCAACCATTGGCTGTGTCTGATCCTCTCACCAGACCTACTTCTGACTCTGGTTTGCTGATTTGTGTTCCTGGGTTTAAAATAGTTTTCTTCTCACTAGAGTGAAACCAAGAATAAACTATACAGTGAAAGTATAAAAATACTCAAAATGTTTTATTTAAGCTTTAGCCTGATACTGGTGTTAACAAAATATTTACATATTTACATTTTTATAACTTTCTACACAGCAGAAAATGAGGCATCTTTGACAAATGATGAGTGAGAAGTTGCCATGGCTTTACCCACACATTTCTTGCTAATGTAGGTTGTGCATCCATGTGGCATGAAGACATTTGCAAAGTTTAGAGCTCATCTTTTTTGTGATGATGCACATGCCATATGGCACTTACTAGACTTCTGTTGTTTGCCATTTCCTGCTTATAAGTACAAAAGACTGTAACTAAAATGAAAGCAAAAGCTTTTTGCTAATAGCTAAGACTGACGATTAAATAGTGATTAGAAAATTGAAGTAATCTTTTATGATAGTTTTCTCTACAGCTTTTTCAGACAGACTTTAATTTGGTTGTGTATATACTTTGCATACTTCTCCTTGATGGAATAGCAAGATTTGGATCTCAGAGGGAAATTTGTAGACTAGGAATACATTCTTAAATTTTCCCTTTGGGCAATCCAGTATCTCTGCAACAGAGTAGTACATTCTCCTTATCTCAATTGACATTTGGGCTTTCCCAGCTCCCTTCCGCCTTGCCCACCCAGATGGGCACTTTAGTTTTTGTGCTCATAGAGGAAGCAAAATAAAGCCTGTACATTGCTGTGAGGTTTGCCAGCATGAGAAAACACCCCACTCCCTATTTTTACTTAATAAACCAGCAATTTTTGAATTCAAACTATTATGACAATAATGTGATTTTTCAAATGCAGGCTTGCAAAATTCACAGATTGCAAGGTTGGAAGGGACCTTAAATCAAGTATTGAAAACCAAGATAAAAATATAAATGTGCAGTTTTTTGTTTAAGTACATGGAATCTAATAGACTTACTGGTGTAGTAATTTGGTTTTTATCAATTCTCCAATTAACTCCCTTCACTAAACCAGAAATGCACAGGCAAAATTTAGGAAAAGAGATAATCGTCTCAAGGGTAAGGTTTGTTTTCCCAGATAAACTAGATAACATTGTTGTATTTATCTTGGAATTCTAAAATGACATCAAATAAGTCACAATCCAAATCTCCTGGAAAGACACAAACATTAGCCACATTTTCTGGATACCTGATTTGGAGCACCTGTGATCTATTTTTGTAGTTTTTCCTAACTGTAAGTGAAGCCTGCTCTGAACATAGGAGATACTTTATAAAGATAAGTAATGTAAATTATAGCAGTTTCATATCCCAAAACAGAACATCATTGTTACTTTGACACGTCAATATTTGTGCCTCCTTTCTCTCTCCCTAAAAAGGAACTGATGGCACCCTTTGAAATTTCAAGACCAATGACACAAAAGCATCATGCAGAGTTATTAATTAAAGTGTGGAATCAAGTAAGATGCTGTAAGCACTGTTTGTTATGGATGTTTATTATTGATGACTGCATCTTCAGAACAAATTTTGAATAAATGTCCATGCTTTTAACAACCAAATCATAGGAACACTCTTCATTTTTGGTGGAGGCTAGGGTTGCCTGAGAACAGACGCACAATGCAAGCAACTGATACATTACAATGCATACATACTAAGTGCATGAAAAGAGATTGAGAGTATCTGGTCCTTGGTTCAGCAAACTATATGGCTTTGAAGTTGTTTTAATACTCTAACATCAAGTAAATATTAATGCGGGAAAGCTGTAAAGGAATAGATCTAACTCTAGTGTAGATGTGGCAAGCTACAAAAGAGAAATCAGTAATTTGTCCTGGAACACAAGAGAAATGCCACTCCAATCAGTGTTAGCAAAGTGAAGAAGGTGTGAGTATCTTTCCCTCCATTAATATATGCCTGGTTTAGACTGATTGACACTGCACTTTAAAGACAAAACTAAGTCATGAAATCTTTCAAATTATCATATTTGACTGAATTTTCATCCATTGAGTTTACTCCACCTGCAGCACACTAGACAAGGTAATAATTTATGATAATTATATGAAAATATACAATTAATATTCATCACATCTCATTTCTCATCACTTTAGATGATCAGTAATGCAGAGTAAAAATGCTGTCAGATTTCTAATTGCTTTGTAATGGGCCTGAAATAGGGAAATCGTTAAAGACAAACAATCTGTCACTTGTCTGTTACCTTAACTATCTATCACTTAAAAAAACCCTCATTAAATACATTGCTAATGAACGACAAAAGACTGTACTCAGTGCGCCCAGATGTACCTTTTTAAGCAATATTGCAAATTGCTTAAATAATTCCCAAGACATTTTCAATCATTTCTGTGGAAATTTAACGGAAAACATATATTTTCAGCGCACGTTACATCTCATTTGTTCACATCATTATGACATTTAGTCTATCATATTCGCATCTCCTGGGAGACAAAACTTTGCTATTTTTTTTTTTTACTGTTGACAAATCTGACCCAGTTAAAACAAATTTGGGAAGAACTTAATATTCAGATCTCTGACATCTTTCTTTTTGAACAAAATGTTGGGGTGGTGTAGAATTAAAGAAGAAATGAGTTCTATTAATATGTTTTAAATAATACTATCTGTTCCAAAGAGCTTTAATAACTGCCTAGAATCATAGAATCAGCCAAGTTGGAAGAAACCTCCAAGCTCATCCAGTCCAACCTATCACCCAGCCCTATCCAATCAACTAGACCGCAGCACTAAGTGCCACATCCAGGCTTTTCTTGAACACCTCCACGGACAGCGACTCCGAGCAGCCCATTCCAATGGCTAATGACTCTCTCTGTGAAGAACTTCCTCCTAATATCCAGCCTATACCTGGCACCACTTGAGACTGCGTCCCCTTGTTCGGTTGCTGGTTGCCTGGGAGAAGAGACCGACCCCCAGCTGACTTAAACCTCCCTTTAGGTAGTTGTAAATTTTAAAAAGAAGGCCAACACTGTTCAAAGCTGACTGAATTATTTTATCTTTCACAGACAAAACAATTGTTCCCGAGAGATCAAATTCAGAATTTTCACTTGTAGTCAGCTGTCTGTTACAGCTCTGACAGAAAACTTCATTTGATAAAACATTCTTCTCAATGTGCTGAACAGTCAGAATCAAAACAGCAGACCAGATGTACCAGTGAGTTCCCACAGTAAGCCACCGTATCATTAACTGCCAGCATTTAAAAGTTGGAAAATGAAGAAAAAACAACTACAAAATTAATTTAAGACAAAATATTCTATATATGTGTTACAGGACTGTTATGAGTCCATCATATTCTGTTTCACTGTCAGTCAGTGTCATGGGTTGAGTTGAATCTGCCAACAATATCAATCCCATGTTGCTGTCACAGCAGCTTCAAAATCAAAGTGCTGGATGGAACAAAGTATCCTGGGGCTTGAAGTTCAGATTGTAGCATGAAAAGATTCCTGTTCCAGTTGCTGCTTATGATTTGGGGTATTGGTCTTTTACGCTGGGCAGGATGAGGGTTGAGGCGAGGTTGCTGGCTTTTACTTCTGCTTCTGCATTTTGCAGCACTTTTCCACAAGCAGGCTGAGGTAATTTTGTTTTATAAAATTCACTCTCTCAACCAAGAGGATTTTTTGTGTTACTTTCCCTCCCATCCGTGTGGGGAGAGAAGGGATCATGAGAACAGGTTATATGTAGGCTGATTACAAGTCAAAACAAAGAAGGTAACTCCTGAAGTCACACTGAAACTTTTCTCTGAGAGGTAAATTCTAAATTTCAGAAGGGATGATATTAATTATCTCACACATGATACACCTCATTTATCACTCAGTGACTTAAGCGAAGTATATAATGACTCACACTGGTGCTGCAGAAGTTAATACCACACGGACAGAGGGCTCATACATGCACGGCCCAAGTGAAAATACAAATATTTCCCTTTTGACAGCTATGGGCGCTCACGTTACAAATTTGACCTCACCTACAAAAGTGCAGGAAACGGGAAAATACTAACCTAGTGACTATTTCGTGGAGACAAAACAGTTGGGGGAGGCCTTCAACGAGAAGGCGAAACGGAGCGGGTACGCCTCGAGTCTTTGAGCACCTGAAGATGGAGTCCCTAAGGGAGAGTGCCGGGCGGCCGCGACTCCCGCGCATCGAGCGAGGGCGGCAACATGGGCCCCAGTACCTTCTGATACCTGGAGACGGAGTCCCTGAGGGAAAAGTGGGCATGAAAAAGTGTTCCCTCTCGTCCCGGGACGAGAATGAGCGCTGGAGGGCGACCGGCGCCGTTCCTTACTGAGCCCGCGGCAGTATCGCGGCTCAACGCGCCGCCGGTCGCCATGGCGACGGCGTGGGATCTGGCCACGGCCCCGTTTCCTCCGGTGCCGAGCCCACTACTGCCCGGGCGGAAACAGTCAGGGCGCTCGCGTGAGCCACTTGCGCCTCTGTCCTCGTCACGCTAGGGCTCAAAGCGCCACGCGGCGGGATTGTTTCCCACCGGACGAGTTATGTAGGGCACCGGCCGCCTCCATCGCCGGCCCGGTCGTGCTGGACGGGTGGGTGTTTGCTGTCGGATCTCTTGCAGTAGGGGTGGCGCTGCCGCCTCCGTCTATGGGCGCTGACAGCCTTAAGGCTGTCCTCGAGACACAGCCCCCGTGCTGAAGCGGCGGTGGCGGCAGGGAGCCTCCGGCGAGGCTCCGGTGGCCTCCTTGGCCTCCTTCCGCGGGTCTTGGCGGCCTTCTCCCGCTGTCGAGGTCCGTGCCTCCCGCCGCGCTGGCTGGCGCGGAGCCAAGCAGCTGTGGGGTGGCTCCGCTGTGGCGCAGCGGCCGGTTTGCCCTGGGCGGTGCGCTGCGGCGGGGAAGCGTTACCGCGGGAGGGCATTGCGTTTCCTCGCGTTTTTAAAGCCCCCTTTTGGATTCCCCATGGGGAAGGGGGATCTTCGGGGAGAAGGGGATGGGTCGGTGGGGTGCTACCCTAAGGGGAGAGGCGGGGGACGCCTTGCAGTCGGATGGGCTCGTCTTTGCCGCTGTAGCCCTGCCCTATTTGGAAGACCTACCCCTCATTGAAAAAAAAGGAGCTGTTCTGAAGATGGTAGTCACCAAAAAGCAATTTTAGTGCTGAAATTGGAAGCAGGAGGGGGAGGGGGATATTTTTTTTCTTTCGACAATAATTTTTTAAAATACTTAGGAAACTTGAGAACTTAAAGGCTCTTCCCTGCTGACAGTGTTATTTAGTATCAGAAGGTCCATAATAAATCGCCTACTTCAAGCCTGGGATTTTAGTATACCTGAGAACCTGCTTGAACTTCAAGCATTACTGTGCTGTTACTGGCATTTAATTCTCTTGTTTTGGGTTTGTTTTGGGTTTTTTTTCCCCATTCTAGGCCTTTTGCCTGACGATAGATAGCTAAATATAAAAAGTTTTTACTTAGTGACCTGTGTTAGTTTGTGTTCATTTTTTGATTTCTATGCTTTTCTACTTTAATATTCTTTAATTAGGTCTCCTCCTGCAGAATGAAGGAGGGTCAGTACTGTGACTATCATTGTGTAAAACCCAAGCAATGTGTTCTTAAATGTATCTCCTTCCAGAACTGACAAAATGTCACATTTTTTATGTACTTATTTTTTTCATATAGTAATTGCAATGTTTCTTCAGAACACAAATGTGTATTTTAAGAGGTATGCATATAAAGTGTGTATTTACAATCTGGGTAGGTTCAGACATTAAAATACAAAAAGATTTTAAGAGAGCATGGGCAGCTTCTGAAACATGGTATATTGAGGAACTGGACAGGAAACAGTTTAACTTAAATCACTTCATGCGTGGCAGTGTGTGAGAAGGAGCAGCCACGTGAATTAAACTGGTATTTTGCACTGTAGGTCTTACACTGGGGTGCAGATGTGCTCAAAGGCTGCAATCTGTTTCATGATCCTGTTGATTGTCACATTTCTTCATTTTTGGTGTTTGGGGTTTTTTTTCCTAACTTTTTCTTTCAAATTCTGATTACATTTATTTAATTTTCTTACACAGTGCCAAGAAAGTAATTTTGAAACCAGTCAGGCCATGGCCTGTGAAAGGATAGTACAAAAGGACTGGTACAAAATCCTGGGTGCAAAGCCATCGGACAGCTTGTCAGAACTGAAACGGAAGTACCAAAAACTGGCTTTAGAAGTAAGTTAACCTGTGTTATTTAACCTGTACAGAACAAACTGTTATCGACCGGGATGCTAACTGCAGGTTTTGGTTTTACAATTTGGTATAAATATGATTAACCAGGGTATGTTTATAATATCAATTCACTGTGGCTGATTTAGGTTTGAAATAAACACCTGGAGTTCAAGTTGTTATGTTTTGCACATAGGGGTTGTTGGTCTCCTGGATCCATATGTCTCATAGCTTTGCTAAACAGTCCTGAGCCAAACTTTTGTTCATCAGGTGCCGCATAATCAGGCGCACAAGTTGAGAGGTCATTGTTCATAGCACATAGTCAGAAATTTGCTAATTCAGACTTGTGGTATTTACTGCTCTGTGTTACAGTGTGCTGATTGCAACCTTTGAATATGTGAAGACCAGATGGAAAGAGCAAAATGTTCTTCCTGGTAGACTGCAGTAACGGAACAGAAAATGTATAGGTGAAAAATATGTTAATGTCACTTCTATTTGAAAGTCTCTGGTGCATTTTTCTGGAGTTGTGGTTTTGGTCATGCATTAAAACTTGTTCTGCAAATTCTCTTACTCTTTTCTGTGCTACTGGCATAACCATATAAGAACCTCGGCGCTTTACCAGACTTGTCTGAATGTGTATAAAGCCAACAGAGGATGAAATCAGGTTAACAAAAAATAGGATTTCTGGGGGGGAAATCACTTATCCATCTTATCACTGGCATAATTTTTACACCTCCTTTTGGTCTAGCACTTTGTGGTCAAAGAATGAGTTGCCAGACTGTTTTAAAATGTTCACGTAGCTGCCCTGTATCATCAAACTGCTTTTTTACAGGGGATAAAGTCACCAAACACAAGCTTTGTCTAGCTGAAAATCAGGTGTCTGTTCCTGTTGATGCTGATGATATTATAGGATCCCCTTCATCTGGAAAAAAATTATTGTGGAGGAAAATTATATGTTGCTGTTACAACATGTGCCCTAATCTTAAATAAAATCCATGTAATTTGAGCAGGGAGTTTGCAGAAAGCTCTTATTTTTAATATGGTAAGGAAATAAAATGTGACACTTAACACAGTGTTACAAAGATTAGCTTTTTATCAGAAAGGGTGGAGTGTGTATAGAAATACAAACGAAGTGTTAAGGAGTTCACTTAATCTGCTTGAAAAAGTAGAAAATTTGAAAACAGCATCAGGCATAGGTGAGAATGACTCTCAGCAACAATATAGAGTGTCATTTAAAAAAATTAATTTATTGAATCAAAATAACTTTGGGATTGTTCAGTTAAGCTTGTGTGAAGGAAAGGCATTTGTGATCTGGAGAGGGAAAAAAAACCCCTGTTGTGCCTTAAATTTATATACATATTAAATTTTTCAATCACCAGAACTGCAGCATGTATTTATATAAAAATCTGCTTTCCCAACTCTTGTGTTAAAGTTTGTTCCAAACTGAATTCCCCTGCCTACCGAGGAACTTCTTTTCACGCTGAGAATTTGCATCTCTAAAATGAAAACAGTTAAAGCTTTGTATCAGCAGTTTAAATGAAGAGTTTTCATAATGAAAATCATGTAATGTGTATTCCTTTGTAATAGCTTTTGTTTATTTGACTAGCAGTATACGTGTTACAGAAACGTAACAGGTCATCATCCTTAGCTAACTCTAGTTTCAGCTTGCAGAGAATGGGTTTTGTAATTTGTCAGTATAAACTAAACAAATCCAGTGCAGCCTGATTGTTGCTTGACTGAAGTTTATTGCAGCAGAGAGAAAGATAAGCCACTGACTTTAACAGAAGGGACTAGTGTTTTGACGCTGAGGAATTTTATTTTGAGCTGTTCTCTACATCTGTTTTACTACTTATGAATTTAATGACATGCAAGAGGGCATATTTTCAAGATGGCCTTGAAAAACAGTGATTGGATTGTGAAGTATATAATGAACTCAATGTTCCAGAACTCACTGGTTCAAACAGCTGAGGTTCCTGCTGTTGTTTATGCTCTAGGAGTTTTAGTTTGATTCATCCACCTGGTGGTTTTCCTGGTGGTCATAATTTTTTTTTCTTATACTAGAAGAGGTTGTTATGATAGCCAGTAGTAAGTCAGAAGAACAAGTATTTACTCTGGCAATGATCTTGGTGCAGTATAACAGGGACTTCTATCAACCTGAACAAGTTTGAAGGTAGAAGGCAGACGTCCTGGAGGTGCATGATGCTGCCACCCGCAGGGGTACAGTGCCGCAGCCCAGCTGAAGCTCCTGCTTGCTCTCTTGGAATTGTGTGAAGATGTAGTGGCCTGGCAGTTGGGCCTGGGGCCTTACATGCTCTTTTTAGGCCAGCTGGCCACTGGGAGCCCAGGTTCTACATTATGAAATGCAATCATCAACCAGTTAGTCTGCTGATTGGTCAGCAATCAGCTGGAAGATATATTTTGGACACATCCTATACTAGAATCAGTTTGGAAAAGGAATGGGATCAAGAGAGGTCATGGGTGTAGGTGAAAAGGAAAATTATGTCATCAGGTATTGGAGTAGGAAAAGGGTGAGAGGATTGGTGTGCAGTGCTCTTTAGTTGGAGGTGAGTATTTACCATATCTCAGTCAACACGGAACAATGTCTCACTTATTACTTTGTAATTTTTTATATTGTTTTCTAAAGTCACAGATGAATTTTAACAAGTGGATGGTGTGAACATCCCTATAGCAGAAAGTTATTTTTAACTGTTATATAGAATATAAGAAAATCACAAACCAAGCCAGAAAGTAAGCAATATATTGCTTATGCAGGTAGTTCAGCCAGTTGTGAAAGTAATGTTAGTTTGGAAAATGATTTCTGAATTTAATCTGTTTATTGAGTTACTGTCCCTAGTTTATGATGAGCAGCTTCTGATACTTATATCCTCTGTAGTTTTAGATGCATACCTAAGAATAGAATGGGCATTAGGGAATACAGCTAATGTGTGCTTGGCTTTTAATTTTGTTTATGCTTTGCAAAGGAGCAGTGTCCTGAAGTAATACAGAATTAAAATTCTGATGAAAAATAATCTTAAGTGCTATCTTATTAAGTTCTATAAAGATGTTTCTTAATATTTGTAAGGGTTTTATCAGCACTTTTAAAGACACATTGAAGAAGTTGTCTGTTGCACAGTGTGCTTTTTATCTCATTTCTAAAGTGAGGCATCTGAAATAAAAATCAGATAGTGAGAAATATTAATTAAAGCACAAAGAAGGAAGCTACAAAGACCAACATAATGTTTTCACGTAAATAAATGTTCCGATTGCTCGTTTGAGCAGCCACAGTCAAGAGTGCTTTGAGTTGTTCAGCATTCTCAAATCAAATTGTCTCTTCATCTGAAACTTCAGGTGCTGGCTCAATTATTTAAAGAAGCTATAATCCCAGAACGGGAGTTGAAAGGATAATAAAAGTTTAGGGTAGAATTAATCATTTGCAGTTGCAGTAAGAGTTCCGTTTATAAACATAGTTATTAAATTAAACTGGCCACAGTTGTGTTGAATGTGAAATAACTATTGTAATATGATGTAGTAACCCATCAAACTTAGTGGCTTGTGGACTTAGGCTTTTGTTTTGTTGTGGTTTGTTTTGTTTATTTGATGTCATTTTTGTTTGGTTTTTTGTTTGGATTGGGGTTTTTTGGTGTGTGTGTGTGTGTTTTGTTTCTGAGATTCAAGTAAATTATCTGTGCGATTTTGCCTTGTGTTTAAAACAAATTATATAATTATTGTGGAAACTTGTTTGAAGCAATACGTTCCCATACTCTTCCTTTCCAACATCTTTAAGCTCCTCAGA
Organism: Psilopogon haemacephalus; assembly: GCA_013396835.1. Classification (NCBI taxonomy): domain Eukaryota; kingdom Metazoa; phylum Chordata; class Aves; order Piciformes; family Megalaimidae; genus Psilopogon; species Psilopogon haemacephalus. The sequence goes on from VWZI01022230.1 coordinate 2,203,408, forward strand.
GTCAGAAAGTCACGATCTGAATGTCATAACTGCCCCACTCTCCATCTTCTCTTTGCTTCAATGCATCATGAATGCTTTCTCATCTCCCATTGTGCCCAAATGCTCAGTAGGGATGAGGTCGTTTGAACTGATTTAGTGCAGCAGCGAATTCTAATACCTCCAGAGCTGTCCTGAAGAACACTTTGTAGCTAGCTGGCACTGTTACAGTAAGAAACTTTAGCTTTTATTTTGTAGTTTGCCAGTCATTTGGATACATTCTCTGTCATTTAATTTTTAGAGTGTTAAAGCTAATGCTTTATGGTTGAAAAGTCAATAGTCAGATGTTTCAAAAACTTTACTAGTTGTTATTCCAAATAAATTAATAATGAAAAAATTCACAGCCTGTGTTCTTTGGATTTATGACCTAAGAATGTCCATGGCCAAAAAGGTAAATGTGAACTTTTCTGAGCAGCGTCTTATTTCAAGGAAATAAGAATATTTAGTTGAGATTAAATACTCACTAATTAGTAGTTTGGGAAGAGGCTGAACAAGAGTTCATCTTGAGGAGCTGCTTGCTTTCTGTCAGAGCATGCCAGCAATTCACTCTTAGCTCCTACAGCTACAGAAGAGCAGTGCAAAATGGGAGTTTGGCAGAATTCTCTGTTTCTCTGTGGCTTCTCTGAATGTTGCCATTGAAGCTCAAGTAATGAAAGCCTTGGATTGTACCTCTACACTTGCTGACCTGTCCTAGGCAGTGACTTTACTGTTTTATCTCCGTCTCTTGGTTATTCCTTCCTAAAATGGGTACATTCTATAAAAGCTCAGCATATGTGGAGTGCTTGTTAGAGATTGATGGGAAAAAGCTGATTCTGTGGATTGTCTGGAATTTTTTTGTCACTGTAGATCTGAAATGTTGAAATAACTGGATGCCAATGTGGTGGGGTTTTTTTCCTATTGTTTGTGATTCTTTGGATGTGTTTTTTGTTGCTTGTTTTTTAATTCTCTTGTCATATTCATTAGGTGGATTCTTTGTACCATAGTCACAAGATCCTGTGATTAGATGGACCCTTTGTACCATAGTCATAGCATACTTCATGACCCCTGATTTTAGGGATTGAACATTATCAAGATGCTTCAGACTTAATTGTGTTACTTCTGGTTGTTTTGGGGAGGTTGATGCAGTCTAACATGTTTAGTAATGGATCTCTGAAGTTAAGCCACCTCCGAGTAGGTAGTTTCATCATAGATTTGCACCTACATGTTTTCTAAACCAAGCACTTAAATTCTTTAATTCTTTAGCTTTGTGTCCATTTTTAAAGTTCAGCAAGGGCCTGAGCTGTTATTTCAAGATCACAAATGGTTTAGAGTGGAAACTATTGCTCCTAGGGAGAGAAAGCTGAGAGCAGTATTGGCTAGAAAACAAAATCACTTGCAACTTCTTAAGTGTTAGGCAAGTGTTGTTACACTTAGTTATGGTCACCAAGATATGTTTTAAGAGCAAGTATTCTGTTCTTTAAGGCTTGCTTTTCACAGTAACTTCTGCAACTGAAATGCTTTAGAGACTTTGATTATTTTGCACTGTTGCTTAATTCTGACCTCTTAAAGGTGACTGCCTAGTTGCAGGTATTCCAAAAGAATTTGTGAATTGATGGTATACTTTGGAATACCGTTTTAGGGATAGGGGAAACAAAACAGAAGACTTGGCTTCTGCTCAGCAGTTCTTAGGAAGTCATGGGGTATCAAAGTAGTTGACTTTCTCAGCCCTCAGAAAGGTATTCACCTTACAAGTCACAGTGCCAGTTGAAGCCTACTGCTCCTAACTGCCTGTCCCTGCCCTTTTGCCAGATGTTACTCAGCCTGGAAATAGCATCCTGTGGGTTTTTCTTCATCCACTACTGTACATGTCAGCTGGAAAAGTTCATGCCTATTTTTTCAGTAGTTTAAGCAACACTGGTTGGTTGTTATTGTTCATTTGGGTGTGTTTAATAACAATACAAGATTCTGGCATTCACTTATATGTGAAAATGACATTTGCCTGAACTAGTTTATTAACAATTTCTGTAACTGATCTATATGACTAGACCCACATTAACTTATGCCTAAGCAACAGAACATCATTTGGTGTGCTATGTGTATAATATATATGGTCAGAAGTCAGAGTTATTAACCTCGTTGATGTAAATGTGAAAGAGAATATGGTGAAATTCTTGGCTTAGTTAGAGAGATGGCTGGTGAAGTTTAAAGTATGTTTAAGCAAGATGACTTAAAAATAATTTTTAAAAAAGAAAAAACTCAGTGAGATGAAAATTTAAATTTTGTTGGGTTTTTTTGTTTCTTTGTTTTTAAATGGCACTTTTGAGGACTGCACTTTTCAAGACTTTGGACTGATGATATCATCCTTACAGTTTTTACTATTAGTGAATGCCAGTTTTGTTTGCTGTGTACATTTAATTATTTCTTTTTTTTTCATTCTGGCTGGTTTTAAAAGAAAGCAAATTGTTGTCTGCAGGTGATTTATTTTAAAATTACTCATTGGGTGATGAATAACTGAAATGTTACAGAAATTTTCCTTTTTCCTACTATGTGCTGTCTTCATGATGTTTTGCTGTAAATATCCTGAGTTACAGAAAAATAATTCCCTTACAGTAGCAACTACAGCAGGAATAATAGTTGAAATATTTCTGTTTTGGTGGCTCTTACTTGTCTCAAGCTAAGCTGGAGGTCTGCTGTGCTGTATGTTGTGTATAGCTGAGATTTTTTTTCTGTCTTGAAGGCATGGGAAAGATTAATAATCTGTGTAAAACATGCAAACAGTTGAATATTGTGTGGGAAGCTCGGTTTGATGTTTGCATAATTTCTGGTGATGGTAGCTGGTGAGGAGGGAGGAAAAAGGGAACAGAACAGACACAGCTTTCACCAGCTAGCTGATCACTGAGCAGTGTTAGGTAAATGTCATAGAATGGATAGGATGTAAGAGATTAGAAGAAAAATGAAATATGTTTCCTCAACTTAGGGACACTTCTTATCAGCAGGAATTACCTTAGAGGTGGACAGTAGAATCTGGAATCGGTGTCGCATCAGTTAACGAGGTCAGGAAGGAAAAGTTGTTAAAAATCTTAAAGATTATTTGTGTTTGTGGGGGGAAAAGAAGGGCTGGATTGAAGTAATGAATCAAGAAGATAAATTCCTTGCTTTTGTCAAGCTGTCTTTGGATAGATACCCTTTGGGGAAGTTTAAATCTCTGTATGAAAAGACTGAATGTCACAAGGAACTCTTCACTTCCACTTTGCCAGTGGAAAAAGCAGGCTACTTCCATGTTCCCTGCTAAACTTCTGCCAATTGAGTGAACACATTGAAAAGATTGATTTGTGAGCTAGGAAGGCAAGTTTAAAACCTGGAATCATTCTTTGCATGGAAGTGAGGAAGTTACACATTTCTGAGAGGGCTTTCAAGTAATTTTATCTTGTGCTGTTTTAGCATAAGCCCACACCTCTCCCCCCCAGCCCAATACTTCTCACATGAAGTTTTTCAGTACTGAATTGTGCTAGCTCCTTAGCAGGGGATTGCTTACAAAAACGTAGCCAAGAGTGGAAGCTGATCTAGGCAATGCATTGCCTGTTTATGTGTGTATCCCAGTGAAGTGCACGTGTTACATTCTTGGTGTTTTTCCATCTGAAATACAGGTCCTGCATTTAGCCCACTGAACAGACACGCTGCCTGGTGCAGCCTTGGTGTGCAAGGAGGGAAGTAATTGCATCAGTTAAATTTAGGAAGCCTGTAGAGAAATGAGGCAGATACTTAATAATAAAACTTTATTTGTTGGTTTTGGTCTGGGGTTTTCATCCTGCCATGGTGCAGAGAAACAATGCAAGGTTTGTGATGTAGGCTCCCGGTAAGCATTAGGTGGCAGCAGTGTGTTGTGTTTGGCAGCCGCTTTGCTCTGCTGCAATCTTCGCAGTGTAATAAATGGAGAGAACATGTATTTTATTTCTTATAGGGTTTTATAAAACGCCGATTTATGGTTGTTCTGGCTGGCTGTGACTGCAAGGGCAGCTGTTGTTTGGAGTCTGGGGTGGGAATAGCGTGCTGTAGCCTTTGCACAATATTCCTGACTTCTGATACAAGGCATCCTACACTGATAATATGAACTGCAAATATTCTGATGAGAAATATGCTGTTAATGGCTGAGTGTAGTTTTGCAGCCTTTACTTTTTCATAACTTTAATATAGCCTGCTAGATAAAATACTTTTTTGTTTGTTTGTTTTTGTTTGCTCTTCTCTCCTTAGATAAAAACAAACTTAGGCTCAAGAGAGTGTTGGTAGAAATGTAATTAAGCTCTCAGCATAGTAGTGTTATTGTCACTCCAGATCTTAGGCAAGTGTGGTTATCTTGTGACACTTTTGGAAGTGTTTTATCCCTTCATTCTTGTTTCTCACAGGTAAAGGATCTCAAGGAGTTTGGAACTGGTGTTGCATTGTATTAATTGGGCAGGATGATCAATTAATAGAAGAAGAGCAAGAAAGTGTTGACAGAACATGGTATCTAATTAGTACCTGATGAACCATGTAGGTCACAGAGCCCACAGTGTAATATTGCTTCAGGGTAGTTCCTATACAAGACCTTTATATGCAAAATAGGCCTGCAGATAAGCCTTTAGAAAAATAACATTTCAGCATAGTTCCAGTGAAGGAAATCTTCATTACTGGAAAAAATCCACTTTGCACTGTAAACTAGGAGAAAGCTGGGGATACTTCACAGAAGGAGCACATATCATGTCAAGCTTGTGTTTTGTACAAGCCTCGCTGTTAAATATCATGGAGGCTTTTGTTTGCTTAGTGGTTTGGTTTGTTTTATGTAAGAGGTGGTCTACAAAGGATGGAAATAAAACAGGTTTGCTTTTTTTAAAATTACATATTCTATTCCCTGTTTTATTGGAGTAGTGAGGAAGAAATTCTAGGACAGGAAGATTTCCTGGCTCGTGTGATTAAATGGCAAGCAGTATCAGTTTAAGAGCAGGGGGCACTACATTAAGGCTCCACCCTAACTGGTTTTCTATTACATTTTAGTTGTCAAAAACAAAGTAATTTTGAATTGAAAAGTACTTTGAGTCTAGCAAGGTAGCCCTGCCAGAATTCTGTTGTTATGGATTATTAGGTTTTTTTTCCCATTTGTTTGTGTAAATGCACTGGTAACTAATTCATACTCCTCATTCAGAATTTCTCCCTCCTCCTGTGACAGGAGAAAAGTTTTATGTTTACAGGTTTAAAACATTCCTTTTGTCAATTTTAATTTTTTTTTTTTCCCCTTGCAGTTTAAGTTTGTTTTACTGAAATAAACCACTTCCTCTTTAGAATACTTGAATAAATCACATTTTTGTAAAATAGGTGTTGGGGTTTTTTTTCATCCTGCTCTAATTTAATGGGTTCAGCCAGTGAAGTTGAAAAATTGCTTGGTTTTGTGGCCTTTCAGTGAGTGCCACAGGGTGGGGGCCAAGTGCATGTTTGTCACCTTTTTTTTTTTTTTTCTTCCCTAAATTTAGTTATCCAAAAATTCCAGTTTCATCAACAATCTTTATCATTCAGTCTGTGTCCTGATTTAAGTTCATCACAGAACAGATTCAGCCCTAAAACATAACAGCTAAAGCTGCATGGATTCTAATCTGTATATCATGGCCATAACCAGACTAAATGATCATTTGGAGTCAGTGTGCTTGATTGCTCAGATACTGCTCGGTAGGTAACACCAAATGTGTGTGTTAATTCTATTGCCTGCTTATAGGGATTTGTGGCTTCAGGTATTCAGGGTGACAATGTATGTAAAATTATGTTTGAATGTCATCATATAGCTTGTGGTGTGTTGTGATTTCATTATACGGTTCCTTTTTGTGTGCTGTGTCTAGCTGGGAGATTGTTCAGCTTTATGTTTTGGTGCTCTATCAACTGATCTGGAACTTGACTAAAAATACTGCCACAAGCCTTATGATGACATAGGATAGAACTGAAAATGTGCTGTGGGAACCTACTCCTGTGTGGTGTTAGATTTAGCTATAGTATTTCAGAAGCAGAAGTTTTAGTATCTCAGGTAGTTCTAAACACAAGTTGTGAAAGCAGAAGCACGATGCTTAGTTTTTGTGATAATGATTATGAGGTCTGGGACCTTCAGCAGCTACACTTTAAATTGCCTGAGGACAGAATGCAAGGAGGGTAGCCTTTAGCAAAAGCCTCAAGTCATGACAGACTTTACAGTGGTGGCAGGGTTTTTCCACTAGTCTCATGTTCACAGTCTGTGCTAAGAGACTTTCACAGAGGCACTTCTGGATCAAAGCACCAAAACTCTACAAATCTGATTTTAAAACAGAAGGGCGCAAGACTAAGCTTAGTTGTCTGAACTTGATTCCAAAGCTCTGGGAATATGAAGACTGGATTTNGAATGTTAGCCTGGCATATTATTTTGATTCTTGAAATTATGTAGAAGAGTTGTGGATTTCTTAGATATTTATAGATGTGGCTTAAACATTGTGGTCATGTGGCCAGATTAAGGAATCTTGTTTAAATTTCTTTCTAATAAAAACTTGTCCATATGTTCCGTAGGTAACTGGAGAAATGGATGCAATTATATGACCCAGTACAGCTCTTGTTTAGCAGTTAATTTCTCCAGATTTCTATGAGCATTTGGTCAGATCTATGCAGATTTTGGTTGTTGGTTTAAATCTAGCCAAGGCTGGTGGTGTCTTAATTGCTACCACAGAGCAACCATTTGGTCTGTGTGAGATGAATGTTGTCAAGGTACCTTCTGCAAGGCAGACATTCATCCACTGGGAATGTATCAAGAAAGTTTTCATTAATTGGTCCCTTTGTTGGCATTTGTGGCAGAGCAGCCAAAAACTGAGTATGAACAGACACTCTGTGTCAGGGAGTGAGATTTATTGGCAAGTCCCAGTAAAAACTGTTATTTACTACATATATTGTGAGCAGGGGCAAAGGACTTTCTTCCTAAGAACAGGCTGGCATTAAATGTACTCAGATTTCTACACCCCCCCCACACACACACCTTTTTCTTTCTCCTTTTCTTGAGGCAGGGAGATATAACAAAAATCTAGGCTACAATTAGAGATTACATAGGAAATAGGTGGTTAGTATTTTTCTTCTTACTGTCGACTGTCTTGCAGCTTCTTTTTAATATGATGTGAAGTGTTACGATGAGCTCTGTAGTCTACAGACAAATTTGCATGGATCTATGAATATTTCTGTCAGATGAGAACACTTGACAGTTTTTGTCCTGACCTCATTAGCTTAACCTGTAGGTAATAACAATTATAGTTGAGAATGTGTCCATGTCATGTAAAGCATGAAAAATGTCCTTAAATTTAGTTTGCAATTTTGATTTATTTTTGTGTTCTTGTTAGGTCCTGCATTTTCCCTTTGCTTTGTTAAAGGGAGGCACTTCATTATATTGCACGGGACATACTGGTAATGATCTGTGAATTTTGTCTTAGTGCAGCACACTTTGCATAGACCCAGACTGTTTGTGTTAGGCTTTCAGTTCTGCTTGCTTATGCTTCTTTTGTCTTTAAAAGAATTTTAAGTTAATGTGATAATGTGGAAGAAAGAAAATAATAGTTTAGATTTACTAACCAAACATACTGCCATATATTGACTCAGAATTCTGATTCTGAAATTTGAATATATTACCTCTTGGAAAGAATAAATAGCGTGGACCCTCCAAATACTGATAATGTGATTTTAATTTAAGTTCTTGGTGCAATTCCAGTAAGGAATCAAAGTCTCATCCTGTTGGATTCCCAGGTAGGACTCAGAAATGTTATTTGAAAATAATGGCTTGACTTTCTTTTTTCATCCAGCTGTTTCCAACATTCCATCCCCCACTCATTCTGGGTTTTTTTTCTGAGCAGCATAGTGTCCAACCCCAGTGTCCACTTCTGTCACCCGTTGAGCTCTCTTATCAGCAGTAATAGATGTTACTGATGTGTGCTGTTACCTCATACTGCCCAATGCTTATCCATGGTGACTTTCACTTTTACACTGTTAATCCAGCTGATCCTTGCCATGCCACTTTCACCTGTTCACATTTTTTATTCACTTCTGTCATACGTCAGAAATAGTAGCTTTACAAGATGGGGAACAGTGCTCCATTTGTAAAATTTGAATTTCTCTTCACTGATCACTACAAAGAAACAAAAGGCAAATCATACTGGAAATCTTATTTCTAGCAGCCTTACAAGAGAAAAATACTGTCAGGCTATAAAACTATCATAGCTATGACTGCATGCCTAAAATGGAGAAAAGGAGAAAGGATGCAAAGAGATACCAAGTGAACTTTAGATGCTAATATTCTGTCATTGACTCTTATTTACAGTTTAGATTTAGTGCTTTTGTAGGAACTACATATAATGACAAGTACTTGAGTGCACAGGGGTAATCCTCTGTGAAAGTCTTACTATTTGATTTACTCAGCAACTTAGAGCACAGCTTTAAATATATCTCTTGTTCAAATATAGGCACACATGCCCTACTGAAATAAAGTAGGAATTCCAGACTGGTCAGTTTAACTTAGGGGTGATTTCATGAGATTTTCTAATTTCAGAGTTAAATCTTTATTATATGAGATAGTCTAGAAATTGACTGTGCTGTGTGAGGGTCTGAAAGGCTCTCCCTTGTTTTACAGCTGTAGCTATTGGTATTGCTGGCTGCTTAATGTGGTTACTTAGTGACCCATTATAGGAAGTCCAGAATGGTCTAACTTTTCAATTTTTTTCAGCTCTAATGGTTTTATCATGATTCTATGTCTGTCTTTAATTTTGAATTTTAGGATTGTAATGATAGTTTCCCTGATAAAAAAATATTTAAAAGATGTATAACGAAAAATAAAGTCTTAAAACATTTCTCTAGATTTACTACCCTGGGAGAGAAGGTTGAGATTTAATACAACCACACCTGGTTCATCCTTTGTATATTCCTTTGTATTTCATCCCGAAGATTTCTCCAAACACTTGACAGCTTTGCGTGAAATAGGGGAAAATAGTCAAGAAAAAGCTGCAGAAAGTGAAGAGTATTCCTTATTTCAACCTTGGAAAAAGTTTAGAGCTGATCTACTTCATCTTCCTCTGTCAGAAAGAAATAGAAAGCTTACATTTTAAGTAGGGGTGCTTAGAAGATTTATCATTTTAGGAGTGCAAAGTTCTTTACAGTTATCTGTGAATTATATAGTAATTGATGAAAGCAATTTCCCCTGACTTGAAAATTGGGAAGCAAGAGGAGGTTTTGTAATAAATGAAGTTCCTGTTTTGATGTACTGGAATTGAGGGATGTGGTGCATCTTTTTATTTTAAGTGAATACCCCTTTTTTTACAAAGTGAATATGCCCTTATTGCCACAGGCCAAATAACCATGGTAGTGTATTAAGTACCGGATGTGAAAGAATAGCACTTTTTTAACCTTTTCAAAATAATCAGCCTTTCCAATCTGTCATCTGGAAAAGCAGCTATGAGTAAAAGTTTGATTGTATTAAGCAGTTAAGTTAAAATTCCACAGTTTAACAAGAGACTGCAAATTTAGTGTAAAACAGGAATTAGCAAATTACTTCTAGTAGAGACTTAAGAAATTAAAACTAGATTGGGCATGCACATTTAACCACTTCCCTTTTCCCTTCCCTCTGTTAGACTCTAAAATACCCTTTATTAGGTACTAATATTTTGGTAAAAGCTGTTATTGTGTTGAAAAATGAAGATGAGTGCTCAGTGAAAAGCCATATTTATGGAAGGATTGTTTCTTTAAAATGCTACACATACACTTCAATTCCTTCTGGTTGTATATCTGAAGTTCAGTAATCTGCTTAAAAACAGTGCTCAGATGGCAGCTATGACAGAAAGAGAATTTGGATAAATTGTGGGAAGTGATACTGCAGGAGACATGGGGGGATTATGATGTTTTGAGTAAGAACTTAACTGGATGCATAGAGGCGCAGTTGGAGTAGAAGGAGATTGGTTGAGTAGAAAACTGCCTTGTCTGTTTTCATCACAGAGCTTGTAAATAGCTGCAGCTGAGATTAACCCAGAAAAAAGGCTGAATGAGAAAAGAGGAGGAGATCAGAAATTTACATCATATTTCACCTCCCTCAAAACAAAGCCCAGCCCCTGGCTCTGTTGAGACAGCTCTTCTGAAGTATGTGCTGGAGAGGGAAAGGGATCAGGAGCAAGAATATGGTAACCAAGAATGAGGGAAGATGGCTACAAAGAGTACAGTTGATTAATGTCTGAAGTATTGATGGAGGATATTACTCTCTTGAAAATTCAGCTATTAGTAGGTTGTTTGAAGCTTTGGTAAAGTGCCCTCTGTGGCTGGTGTCTGACCTGGCTGAACAGGGTCTAAAAAGGGCTGGAGAGAGGACACCTCAGTTTTGTCTCAGACAAAACTGAAGGGTAAGGGCAGTTGAATCAAGACTGGATTTTTGCTACAGGCAACTGTTGTTTGATTTTTAAGCAGCAAGTTGGAGAGTAGGAAAAAAAGGAGTCAGTGAGAACAGGTACATAAGGAATTCAGATTAAAGAGGGCCACTGGCGAGGGGTGGGGGGATAAAATTATTAGAGTAAAAGAGCAGAGGTTTGAGGATTTTTTTCATAGTGTGAATGTTGACTACTAAAAGCATCATGTGGTCAAATGGAGACCCAAATGGGTACTATTTTTAGTTTTTAATTAGTAGATCCTCTACAGTGGGGTTAGTATTACTTACATGAAATGGGAGCCTTTAAAGTATAGAAGCTACGTGTGGTACAGGACTAAATTTCCCATATCTATAGGAAAGAAGTTAAAAGTGAAATGCTAGGTGTGAAGAACAGCTGATTGTCTGCATTCCTGAAGAAATTAACAGAACAGCCCTTTCTGTGTTGATGATTATTTTTCCTAAGTACTTTTGTGACACTTGTGGCTTTTCACTGACTACTTCCAGTATAGTCCAAAATTGGTTTTCAGTCAAGCAAAAGATTTGGTGTAGCAAAGTGGCACCAGTTTTACAGGGGGGTGTCTTCTTACTGTTCTTGGCAGGTTGTGCTCTTCGGGGCAATTGGACAGTAATGGTTATGGTTTCAGGTCTGTAAGAAACTGATTTGAGGGGAAGTGTTGTGGCTAACCCATACTTAACAACATGAGGAACAGTTTTCTGGCAATGCTATACCAATCTAGCTGAGTTTCAGTGGTGCTAAGCCTGGTGCAGTATTTCTTGGCTAGGCCTTTACATCCTTTTGGGGGTAAGCTTGTAGGAGAATGCTACCAGTATCATCCAAATGGACCAAAATACACAGCAGTCATGCAACTGTCTTAGGCAGCATAATTAACCTTACAATATTTGGGCTGTATCCAAATTTTAACTACTCCATCTGAAATACTTTCTAAATAATGAAGTATCTTTTTTAGATACAGTATTGCTTTGAGGAGTAACTGCTGGATGCATACTTCAAGCATAATTGTTAAAATAAATAGCGTTGCTAAAAGGAAGCCCTCTGAGTCTTTAATGTGATCTATTTTGCCTTGTATGATTAAGCATTGATTATTATTACTTCTAATGACCTTTCACAAATGTGGTATACAGTTAGCCACCAATGCTGTTGAAATACAGCTGGAAAAAGCTAAAGTTTCAGAAAAATGGATTTGAAAACAAATAATACATTTAAACAGATTTTACAGTACAACATGGACACTGGAGTGAGTGCCTACCAAATAAAGATTTAGTTACTCATTGTCTACTTGGCTATTTACAATACAGTGAGTAAGTTCAGTGATCAAAACTTCTGTGTTTATTTGTACCCTGGAATTTTATCTTCAGGTGGGCGGATAAAAAAAGCATCTCTAAGAGATAAACCTTTGTGGATTGCAGCTGTGTTTCATCCACATCTTCAGCAAGTTGCAAACTAGTCCTCAGGATGCAGAGATAACTTAAAGTGCTGACATGGTGGATCAAAAATACACACATATGTACTGATTTCATACTCGAGGTTGCAGGTACATTCATCTTGATATGCGAAAGGGTGTGCGAAGAAACTTGAGGTCAAAGCTTAGTATTTAGCTCTTCTGTTTTTATATAGGAGATTTGTCTGGGTAATTCCCATCAGTGCAAGTGACAGATATATACATCAGTGAGCAGAAGTGATTCTTTTAAATTTGGGATTTTTTAGAGCACCCTTGACATTCACTATTCTTTCCTTCCCAAAATTTAATTATAAACTAAGCCAAAGGTATTCAGTCAATCAGAAATTTGCTCAAACACTTCTGAAACAGGTGTTTTGAAGTCTTCAAACATGTTGTGCATTTCAGTGCCCCAACTGATGGTAGTATAAAGAGCAGAAATTGAAGTTCCAGGATGAGGGAAGTCTTGATTTGTAACACAGTTAACAGCTGATAGATCTGATTCTATCGCAACTTTATTATCTTAAGTGCTGTTTGAAAAAAAATTATATATTTTTTTAAAAGAGAGATTCTTGGAGATTAATAAATCAGAATGCTCTTTTCAGAAACTGTGGTACAAATGGTAACGAGAATGTTGCTACCATTTTTCAATTATTATTGCCTATTTAATGTGGGGTTTCTCCCAGCCATGTCCTTGAATAACCATTTCTTAACTAAAATGACACAATTTTGTAGCCAGTGATCCATGACTTTAAATATTTGGAAAGGCTATTGATTCACTGAACTGGAAGAAATTTAAGATGTTGAGGCCCATTTTCGGAGGTAGAATCGCAAGTAACACGAATTATATTTGTTCAGATATTCTGTTTCTTTTTAAACAATTTTCTAAAGGTAAGTACATGTAGTACAGCATCCAGTGTATCTGTAGCAGCCTTAACTAAACGGTGGTGGTATTGTTTAAATCAGCAGCCCTTGAAATATGAAGCACAGCTACAGCACCTCCTCTTGTTCCTGTCGTGGTCCTCTGCATGTACCTATCTTTGTTTGTGGGAGTCAGTCTCTCTAGGTAAATTGTCCATAAGACCAATGATTCTATCAGCAAATTATCCAGAAAATGCCGTCAGTGCTCATGGTGACACTTGTGCCACCGGTGGTTTTGTTGCCATTTCAGTGGTCTAATTAAATTGGCAGCTTTCTCTTGTGCCCAGTGTCGTTGTCCCTCTTCCTTTGGCACCTTAGCCTCAGACCTTCTCCTTTTCTCTGTCCTGTTAACTGAATATCAAATGCGTTATTGATTGCTCCTCTTCCACCCTCCTCACTTCCACTCCCCTCGATTTTTTAAATATTTCCCCCCCCCTTTTCTTTTTTTTTTCTCTGATTGGCAGTATCACCCAGACAAACAGAAGGCAGATGTGCCAGCAGGAGAAGTGGAGGAGCGCGTGCAGAGGTTCATCGAAATTGATCAAGCGTGGAAAATTCTAGGGAACGAAGAGACAAAAAAAGAGTATGACCTGCAGCAGCGTGGTAGGTTCCTGCCAAGGAGTGCTGTAGTGGCAGCAGCTCTTTAAATAAGCAGGGTCTGGGAGTGGTAGTTAGATGGTATTTTAAAAGGCTGTTTATTGCTGAACCAAATGTTTCTTTCGCTCTTGTCCTACTTTCGAATGTGGATCCATTATTTATGGCTTTTGCTACACATACATTAGCCAGTGAAAACATTGAATTACTTCCAACAAAACATTAGCTGGCATTATTCCTAATAATTTGAATTAATATGAAATTTATACTAATTATAGGCGTTCAGCCTTTTGATTACGACAGCTTCATTAAGCGTTCTTAATTTTAAGTCTTCTACTACATTTTGTTTCGGTATCTTAGATAGAGGTATTAATGCATTTATACCCAGTGCTTGATGTGTATGGGTTTATTAGCACTTCAGAATCATTAAGGCACTTTCTTTTTGGTGTTATGGTAGCTTTCATAATTAATCTGAGGTCTAAAGCGGCCTTTTTAAAGCAGGTTTATAAATAATATTCCAATATAACACATTAACTAGGCAGCTCCAGCATGCCTTTCTTTTTATACCTCTCGGAAAATAGCTTCTTAAAACAGTGACAGGCTGTTGTGAGAAAGAAAGGGGGGAAATGTAGGTCAGGTCTGTCACACATGGGCTACCATTACATGAAGTGATAGGCTGTCTTTCTGCTCTGGCCTCAGGATAGGAGTCCCTCAGCCTTCCATTAGAACCTTCAATAAATGTATATCCACCCTACATGTTAATGGGGGGAGTCAATAATAGTGTATTGCCTGTGGGGAAAACACTCAGTCGCACTCTGCAGTAACACACTCTGGTCCAGCATTGACGTGTAGCCACCACCACTTTTGAATGTGTCTGATAAAAGCCCACTGTCTCTGCAGCTTGTTATTGAATTCTCTTCCATTGTACATTGGCACACCATCAGACCTTTCTCTCTTGTGCTGATTTTTAACTCCCCTGCCGCTGCGGATACCAGAACTTTGAGAGACAAAGGCGTAGTCATTCTGGCAGATATGCATCACTGCAGGATAAAAAGAGTGATATATAATTGTATATACCCAGGATGAATTCTCCTCTTAAATAATCTTGTATTTCAGGCATGATGTGGGTGAAGGAATGAAAACAGAATTGTTGAATAAATGTTTTAAAAGAATTAAAAAAAAAAAAAAATCTTGTGCTAATATAATCTGTAAACACTCTTAAGGTCAAACTTAAATGTATTTTTCATCTCCAACTTATTTTCTGAATGCCTGCATGAGATGCTAGAAAGAAATTTTTGCTACCCCACTGCTCTTGTCCTATTATACTCTTAGCATTGTAATGTTGGCTGTGTATTCCATTTTCACAAATTGTGTATGTACAAGGGACAAAAGAATGTATTAAAGATCAAGTTAGAAGTAGTGTAGCTGCCGAGTTTTATCTAAAGCTTAAAATATAGACTCTGAAATTCCATTTTGCTTGAGTCAGGTTAATCCGCTGAAGATGACAGGTACATCAAGACCTAGTAAGTTGCTTTGTTTTTTGCCATGGGGGCCTTGTTAGAAATTAGTTTTGATAAAACTTACTCTATGGTGTTGTAAAGGTTATCTCTGTTCCCTGAGATTCTTTTGCATCCAGATGAGTTCTTTGAAAAGAACCTCAAGATTCTGTAAAAACTACTGAGTAAATAAGTGAACAGTTTAATTTCTTTACACAGGTGTTTAGTAAAGCTATGGTAACAAGATAGGTATGTTTTAACATATAGGGTGCTATGCATTGAAGACCCAGTGTTTCACACTAAGCCACACACAAGATGCATGTGCAGTGTTCCTGCATTCCGTGCAACATGTTCCCTGGCAGTAAAATTGCAGTGAAATAAATTCTAGGTCTCTAAACGCCTGTCAAGAAGCTTCCGAACTCATTTGCCTAGAGAAATTCATAGACACTGCTGTAAAAGCTCACACAAACAAAGGACCTGAGACAGCAGCTATGGGGAACAGTGATGAGACAGAACACAGCAAGTTAGTAAGACTGCACAGCCTGGGAAGCACTATTTGAAGGGTGCCAGTGTGCATGTGTGTGTAGCTGCCAGTCAGCAGGAAGACTTCTGCACTGTAGGCTTTCTCCCATATCACAGATGGTTTATTTTGTAGGTGCCTTCTTGTGTTAGACTAACCTTAGTTACTAGGCTGAGAAATAGTGGCCAGAGAAGTTCTGAGAGGATGAAATTCTGTGGGGCCCTGTGGGTTTAATTTTCTCTCTGAATTTTTGAGGCTAACAAGGGAATGTGCTTTCATGTCTTCATGCTGCTTTTCTTTGAAGGCATCACAATGATCTCCTCCTCATTTTTTTTGTGCATTCAGGCCATAGTATGAAAGAAGAAAGGACAAACCTCGAAATTGGTCAGAGGTTTGGCTGAAATACTTACTTTGGTCCCCTCAGTTCAAGAAAGACCTCAGGGAACTGCTTGAAAGAGTCCAGTGGAAAGCCACAAAGATGATGGAGTAGAACATCTTCCTTGTGAGGAAAGGCTGAGGGAGCTGGGGATCTTTAGCTTGGAGCAGAGGAGCCTGAGGGGATGACCTCATTCATGTTTGTAAAGATGTGCAGGGCGGTATCAGGAGAATGGAGTCAAGCTTTGCTCAGTGGTATCTGATGGTAGGACAAAGGGCAGTGGGTGCAAGTGGAGCAGAGGGGTTCCATGTGAATGTAAGGAAAACCTTTTTCACTGTGAGGGTGACAGAGCCCTGGAACTGCGCAGAGAAGCTGTGGAGTCTTCTTCTCTGAGGACGTTCAAAACCCACCTGGATGCATTCCTTTATGACCTGCTCTAAGTGATCCTGCTCTGGCAGGAGGGTTGAACTGGATGATCTTCGGAGGTCCCTCCCAGCTCTTACAGAATTTGATACCCAGGGTGCCAGAAGAATAACCTTACACATCCACTATGAGAATAAACAGGAGCAGCAAGACAAAAGCCTGAAAAAGCCTGAAAAAAAGCTTTAGTAGCTCACAGAAATGGCAGCTGTTACCAGAAAGGGGGGGAGGGGGAGGGAAATAAAGCACGTTTTAGTTGTTCCTTGTTAAGAAAACTCCTTTAAAAAAATCCTCTTAGACCAAAATAAAGTTTTTAAGGTGGCCATTACTTTAGGCTTTTCAGGGCGCCAGGTTATACTCCTTCTATGGCCATGGAATTTATGGCTGTGAACCCTCAGCTGGTGCTGGAATAGGACAAGCCTTTTACCTTAGCTCTTTGGAGGTAGTTCTAGTCTGCACTGGCTACCAGTGAAGCAGCAGCCAGTTGTTATTGTTTGTTTGCTTTTAAAAACAAAAATAGCTTTTTGTTACAGGAATTCTTAATATATTACTCTTTAATAATTTCCAATTAAAGTAAGCATGTTTATTTTAAATTCATTGCAAATACTCAAATTTAAGTAGTTCTTTCAAAACCAAACAGCCTATTAGAATAAATGGCCTTGTGGAGTTACCCAGGTTTTGAGTCCAGTACATACCCTGAATTGTTCTTGATTGTTTGGCTTAAGAAAGAACCCTCAACAATCCCAAGAACATAATGACTGGTAAAGACCTAGAAAAATCTTTTTAGGTATTATGGCTATTTTTACTATTACCATAAACTGTTAAAAGGGTTAAATTTCCCTTTACTGCTTGCAACCCTTTCCCTAAAACTCAGCCTTAAATAGCCCAAGAAATATTTATTGTATCCTCAAGTGAAACTTAAATACCTTTCCTCTTTTACAATTTCTGAATGACCCAGCAAGGGCTCCAGTAAAGCTTTACTGAACCAAGCTGCTAATAGTTATTTAATGTTGTTCTGTAGCCTGAAAGAATCTCAGTAGATTTTCCTTTTAATCTCTTTGAATTGCAGGCTCATAAACCTCTCTGATGAGCCTGGCAGTGTTTTCTTAGATCCTGCAGTTGAGACAATGGAGCTGCAGAATCCTTTCACCTCTTGTTGTCAGACAAATCCAATAGATGGCAAAGCCAGGCAGGCTGCACTCGTGGTGAATTAAAACTTGTTTTTCAAGTTATGGTAGAGGAGCAGGTCTTCACAGTTCTCCCTGTGTGTTCAGGAGCGTGTTTCAGAAAGTCCAGCTCAGTACAGACTTCTGCCTCCAGCAGGTGTCACAGATAAAGCCTGCCTCAAAGCACAATACTAGGAACAATACCAGTCTTAAATAACCTTCTCCTCCGGCAAGGGATGAAAATTAGACACCAGTTTGCTTCAGAAAACCAGTAACGAGGCAATCAGGATCATAGCACTGATTCTATGAGCTAAGGCCATCTCAGCTTGTGTTTGATTTTGGACATTTCAGCCAGTTAACAAATCCTCGGATTAGGTGTGAAGAAAAATGTTACTTTATGGAATTAAAACCAAGATTCTTGCAAAAAGTTGCTCCTAATAAAAGAGGACTGAAAAACTTCTAGGGGCAGACTAGTGTATGTTTTGTGATAAAGAATCTCCCAGCTCAGAAAGGTCAGTTCTGGTCTGCACCCCTGAGATGTAACATCAGCAGTAGTAAATTTTACCTATCCTTACACTTAAGTGGAAGAGACAAAGTTAATACTTACATTTAGGGGTTACAAATAGGAAAGTGAAACTCCTATTGGTGTAATGGAGAGCTTTCACAGCAATGAGAACAACTGATTGACAGTTGTGTCTTCCAGTTTGCTTTCACCATTACATGCCTGTTGATTTTCTTTTTGTAAAAATTTTCCCTTTCTTTTGACAGCAGTAAAATATTAGGTGTGAGAGGATTAATTTTGTTTTCATTCTGACCTTTTCATTACAGAGTAAAGTTGGTGTTCAGCAAAGTTAACATCAGAGAGGCTGCATCGATTCTGTCATTATCTCCAATGAGTCTGAGTTGTTTCAGTCTCCTTCATTAAACCTGTTTATCTTCATTCTCAAGGATGCATAATGTACATCTCAGTTAAAGTTAGAATAGTCATTTAGCTGCAAAATAGAGACTGAGACTCAGTGTGGTGGTGTTTGGTGTGTTTATTAATCTGGCCTTAAATTTCCTATCTCGCATAAGAGTTTCATTTCACTACTGGTAGAGTAACATTAACACTTCTACTTGTGATACTCTAGTTGTGAGCACTAAGGTCCCAAGTCTTGCCAAATCCAAGGTATTTCTGTGTTTGTGCTAATGATCAGCTTTCAGGTGTTTCTGGTGCTTTAAAGTACAGCATCTGGGGAGTTGGAGCTTCTTCCAGATGTCAGACAGCAGCTGGGAGGTTGTGTGTTGTAAGGGGGGTTGTGTCC
The DNA here is from genome assembly GCA_013396835.1 of Psilopogon haemacephalus. Lineage (NCBI taxonomy): Eukaryota > Metazoa > Chordata > Aves > Piciformes > Megalaimidae > Psilopogon > Psilopogon haemacephalus. The sequence goes on from VWZI01022230.1 coordinate 2,222,103, forward strand.
TTCTCTTTGTTACTTTTTATGGCTTCACTTGTAACTTAGACAAAATCTTATATTGCCAAGTTAAAGAACTTGGTGTGACATTTGTACACCAAACAGGAATGTGCTGCTAAATTGCAAAGCCTGGGTTGTATTTGTATGGCCCCATTTGGATGTGATGATTTCAGTTGTGCTGTACACTTCCCACTTTGTGCTGCACTCTGCATTGAGAGAATCCAGAGGATCAATTGGTAACAGGCTGGAACTGACCTTTGTGAGCTGGGAGACTCCATCACGAAGGAACACCTAGACTAATCTGCCCCTACAAGTTTTTTATTTCTCTTTTCTTAGGAGTAGCTTTTTGCAGAAATTTTGGTGTCCTTCTTGTTGACAGTTTTTGTCTTCCTTTTTCTAAAGGAGAATGGGTTGCTTAAGAGAGATTTTGAGGTCTTCTGTAGAGATATGACAGGATGTGGTCCTGGGCAACCTGCTTGTGCAGGAGGGTTGTATAAGGTGATCTTGAGAGGTCTCTTCTGACTTCAACCATTCCATGATTTTGTGAAAAGTAAGCAGATGTTCACAATTTCAGCATGGGGAACTGTAATTACAGCCAGGCAAAGCTACCAAAATGTATTTATTTAAAACCAAATGTTTGCCCCCCAGTTTCACTAATGGTTTGGGACGTGCAGAAGTACAGCTTCCAGTAGTGTCGGAATTTCAGTAATAAGTCTTCCTCATCTACTTCTCCACTTTTCAGCTTATGCAGAGATATGGGAATTAAAAGTTTAGAGATGTGCATTTTTAACTGGTACCTAAAATCACATTGACTTGCTCTGTAAAACTAATTTATCAGGAAAAAGCCAAAAAGGTATATGTTACCAGGGCCAAACTTCTGTCATCTTTTCTTTATAGAAGCTAATCTGACAAATGAATGGCCACTACATGCACAAATCTCTCTTGAGGACATGTCCTGGAACGAAGGTATTAGTGTCCTCCTGCTTGCTCCCACCCCTGTCACTGCAAGTGTTTTGTCTTTGTGTTCTGCATCTCACACCATTATGTTGTCTTATTGTAAGTTCTACTTTTTTATGTATTTCCCTCAGATTAAGCATTTCTTTACTGTGATTATCTGAGATGGAACTTAACTTTCTGTAATAGTTAGTTTTACATTCCTTCATCATCTTCCTCTCCACCTCTGCTGCTTACAGTACTGCTTTTCACTTAGCTCTCTTTTTATAGAACAACTGGGTTATGTTTCCAGGTTCTTCCCAAATCTCTCACACATCTTTGTACTCCTTCTGTGATGGCAGAATGCAAATGTTTTCAGACTGATATTTTCACCTGAGAGTGTGTTTTTTCCTTCCTGTATTCTTGTATACTTAATCTGCTTTTTCAACTAATGTCTGATCCTTTTTTTTAATTACTTTTTTGTTTTGGTTTTTAAGCTGTGATAGAAAATCCTCTCTACTTCCCTTTCTGTTTCCTGGGCTAGCAGTTTATTTTGCAACCATCCTTGACCTGTCATCTGTATGACTAACATTCCTTAATTTTTTTCTTTTAATATCTGTTTCACTGATGTGCACCTTTTTATTATTTGGGGTTTTTTTAAGAGACTACACCACCCCTGATTGCTTGTTGTAAGTCACTGAATCATTTTAAGAGTATAGTTATTCTTTGAGCAACAAATGGCAGCACAGATACTGATATTTAAAATGCAGCAGTGGGAGGTAATTTGTTTATGGAGCAGCTCTGTGGTGAATATTCAGGATGAATTCTTGATTCAAGCACTAAAGGCTTTTTTTGTTTCCTTTTCCTTTTTGGCAGACGAACAATGTTACACTCTGTCATGTCGCTGTGGTGGGAATTACACTGTCTTCGGGAGTGAAACCAGAGACATATCTTTGGTTTGTTGTGACACATGTTCACTTGTTATCGAGATCCTTCAGTGATTGTTTCAAACACATTAAGAGTTACGAATTTTTAAAAGACTGGACAAAGAGTGAACAGCATCTCTAAAAGAAGTATGTGCTGAAGAAAAGGGAGGCACTCCAAGACCAAGTTCAGTCAGACTTAAGAAGGGAAATGTGCCCATTTGCTAGCAGAGTTCTGTGGGCATGAGGCTTGTTTTCTCTCTACAGCTAAAAAGCTACTCATTGAAAACCTCCACAACAGAACTCAGTTCTGTGCAACTGGAATATACCTCATGATCTAAATGACATTTCTTTCCTAGCAAACAATGGAGTAGCTTTTTTCAACATCACTCTAAATCAGCTATACCTTGGGCCCTGCTTCTTAGGTTAAATCCTTTTAGCAGCTCAGATGACAAAATTTAATCAGGAAGCGTACATGTGAGAAAGCTTTGAAGATAATGAAGAGTAAGGTGCATTAATGGGAAACGGGAACATTTTCTATCTGTATGCTAAATACTTTACTTCATTAAATCCTCACAAGGTCTTGAGCCTTGGAAAGAGGGGGCAGAGACCTGCAGTTCTAACAGGCTGGTTGTCTCAGCACTACCTAGCTGGTGCAGGCACTGGACTGTAACAGTACATACACATGAACTTTTCAGCTTGGAGCAGGAGCATGATTTGAACTGACCCTCCCTATCATCTGAACAAATGTAGTCTTCATTTAGCAGCTGAAAACTAAGCAGGAAGCTATGCTTTGACCTCACTGGGTATACAGACTAGAGCCAACTGAAGGAGAACCCAAGTGAACACATGTAACTGGCAGATCTGGAACCCCACTGTTAGGTTTTCAGTTCCAATCCTCACAGGCCCCACCACTCACTAAAATGGGCATGGTATATGTGTGGCAACATAATAGTACACTGTGCCTTGCTCATCCCTTGTTAACAATCAGTGCCAGCTCTGGCTTGTAAAACCCAAAACTTTCTATGAAGAGCCAGAGGAAATGGAATAGGAGGTGTATAATTTTTCTTGATGAGAGCACTGTATCATTCTCACTTTCAAGTCACCTGTAATCAAAGTAGGAGACGTTCATCAAGTAACACTTTTGTTTATTCTAAACAAAAATAGTTCCATTGATTTAAGTAGAAAATCTGATGAAAGCTGGCAACAGTCACTGAAGTCTTTTAATCATCAAGAAATCTATGGCCATTGGGACTTGCACGTAGAAATCCAAAGTCAGTCAGAGGCCATATCTGTAAAATAATTGCAAGAGATTTTAAGCACAACATCAAGTTCAGTATTTTCACTTGTTACTGTTCTACTTCTTTCATAAACTGCATCATTGTTTTAGCTCTTTCGCCAGTGGAGTGTATGATCTCTTCTCACGAGTGTGTTTTGTTAACTAGGAGTAATAAATACTTCATCACAGAACCACAGAAAGTTAGGATTCTGGTGAAAGATCATCCAGTCCACTCCCCAACACTGCCAGAGCAGGATCACCTAGGGCAAATTGCACAGGAACACATCCAGGTGGATGTGTTTTAAATGTCTCCGGAGGAGACTCCACTACCTCTCTGGGCAATTCCACTGTTCTGTCACTCACAGTTAAAGGTTTTCCTTCTGTTCCTGTGGAACCTCCTCTGCTTCAGTTTGCCCTCACTGCCCCTTGTCCTATCACTGGACTGAGCAGAGCCTGGCACTGTCATCCCACCACTGCCCTTCACATCTTTATAAATATGAATGAGGTCACCTCAGGCTCCTCTGCTCCAAGCTGAAGAGCCCAGCTCTCTCAGCTTTGCTCACGTGGGAGATGCTCCACTCTCTTCCATCATTCCAGAGCGGCTGGAGACTAATTTATACACAGCATGCTTTGCTATGGAGACCCTCACAAATAATTTTTTTCAGCCTAGGAAGTAAATATATTTCTAGAAAATACCTTTCAAGTTCAAAATTTTCTGGCTTGTACACTACTTAAAGGATATAATTTTGATGCACTTAGGAGGGAAAAAAGTTCCATAAACATGACCTCCCAGTGAATGGAGTTGTGAGATGTACATTTGCATTTTCAAGATGGGCAACTGAACTGCAAACACCAAAACTCTGAGCCCATGGAATTGTTTCCCAAGGTAAGTTTTTACCATGCATATAGGTCTAAGGGGATGGAATGCCTGCCACCATTAGGGGCTCTCAAGCTCCACTAGGCTCCTGTGAGAAGGGAGCTATTATGTAGAAAAAGGAGGAGCACAAATCATGACCAAGTACAAGCAGGACTGCCAAAGAATGATGGTCACAGTAAGCAAGCAAGCTTTCTCTCCAGAAATTAACTATATAGCTCTTCATACTACTGAATACTCCCAGGAGAACATTCACTAATTACATGTAGGCTGGTCTTGGATGAAAAAAAGAAATAGTAATAGGGAATGAAGGACATTCTTTCATGCTTTGTCCTTTGTCTCCCTTGACTGCCTGTGTCTCTTCACAACATGGTCTTTCATAGATGGCACGAGGGGACCAGCATGAAGGGAAAGAGATGATGAAGATTGAATGCCCTCTGTGGCTCTAATCCCATAAAAATCTCACTGCCTTTGCTCAAGATGAAGTGACCTAAACAGAGAAGGAAGATGCACTACCTCATTTCTCAGTATGTTGTTTATCTTGCTCCTTTTTCTTTAGAATTTTTCTTAAGGAAGGTGTGCAGTCACCTTCCAGAACAGCAGCTTCCTCTGAGTTCACAGAGCAGCCTTTGCTGCTTTCTGCATGGAGGTAAAAAGTCATTTTCTCAGTTTAGTCAGGGTTCAGTATTTCAAACCCCATGATTTGTCCCCAGTGCTAAAGACAACAACAGAAGAGACAGAGTCCTACGGTTGGCCATAGCTTACTACTAGACTGGGCCCATGTATTGCTGGAAGCTCTCTAGGCCTGCCTTTGCCAGGCCCCTGGCAGCACTGCACTAATTTGTTTCAGTTGTGCCTGGACCCTTGAGAAGACAGAAGGCTAAGTCATTCTTAGGACCTCAAGCTCTGTGGAGCTGCAAAAGGCTCAAAGCTCCCTTGCATAAGTACCTTAGAAAACGCATGCCTTTGGCAGGTGCAGTTAGGGAAGAGCATGAGGAACATCTGCTGATAGACTGTGCCCAATAGCCACTGAGCTATTTAAGTTCCAAACAAGCATTTAGAGATATGAAACATTTTGTGATCTTGGTGAGAAGCAAAAAAAATTGAATTCCAGGCTCTCCAGAGATCCTTGTGCTGGCTGCAGGCTGGGTATCAAGTTTCTGGCTCAAAGGCAAACAGGAGTAAAAGGGGACAGGAAAATCCTCTGTTACACATCTAAGCTGATTTAAGTAATGGCTCAGAGAAGGAAGTTTCTTAGGCCATTCACTGTGGTACAAATCATCAGGCGACTCAGGTCACACTTACTGCAAATTGACTTTGAGTAAAAGTCATCAAATTAGTTTTAAATATTGTTTTGCCTGTTTATTTGCAAATTCATCACAGTAGTCCTGGTGGCAGAGTTAGAATGAAATGACATTTTATCTAGTTTGTGTGCAAGAGAGAATGTGGCAAACAATGCTGATGGTTGGGAAGGAGATGGAACAAGTCTTCTCTGTGGAACAAAGACATGCCACTCTGTGTAGTAATTCTCAAGTCTTTTAAAGTTATGACAGAAGTTGACTGTGACTTGTTCGTTCAAACTGGCTAGTCCAATTAGCAGCTATTTCCCCTTGCCCTCTTTGCTTTGGCCTAGATTTGAGCTGATGGCTGGGGGATAAATGGGGCTAACTAACTAGCTCTTTTGAAGATACACTACAGGTCTATTTGTGACATGGAGCCTAAGTCCAGGGAATGCGCAGGATCTCCTACCTCAGGATGGAGCATGAGTTCTGTCCAAGCAGGACTTCCTAGGCTTTTACCAAATTTGCAGTGGCCTTGTTATGTAATTAACTTGTGGGTGTCAGTGGCAGTTGGTAGGGTGGCAGGGAGGAAATGGGGAAAATATAATCAAGTACCATTTCTGTAGCTTATGTTTTGCCAAAATTAGGTTGCCTAAACAAACTTGGTACAAACTCACTCTCTGCTGCTGAAATCCATTCTTTCCAAGTTAGATTTTTGTCTTGCATCCATTACTAAAAGTGTAACTTAGTATGTCTCCAAAATCCACTTTTAAGACAAAGCCACATTTTCATTCTCAATGTAGTGAAAGATTTTTCATGAAAGAGGAGCCAAACCTTTAGCAGACCACAGTAAAAAGCATATATAAGTCCCTTGTCCAGTGCTCTATTAATTAGCAACCACCATATGGAGTAGCTGTATTCTGCTGCCTTCTACTCTAATGTTCAGTAGCAGCACACCACAGCAAGCTGCTAAACACTCATTTGAAGAATAATCTCAGATTTTGCTTTTGTAGGCACCATCTACTGGAATGTCATGCAAATGTTACTGATCACCACTCTTTGCACAGTCAGACATGGTTCAATAGTTATTTTAAGAACAAAGTGATTGCATGCCATCCTTTTAAACAAACAACTTCCTGGAGTCCTAAAGTGCTGCTTCAGAATGCAGTATCTGTGTGTGCAATGTATCTGTGTGTGCAATACATGTTCAGTGTATAGGCCTTAAAGCTTTCTAAGTTTAGGGTTCCCTCTTGTCAGTCACTTCACTGAAGTTTCTCAAGCACACTCCTGGTTGGGCAACAAACCTGACAAAAAATGCATTGCTATGGAGGGATGCTATGGCTAAATTGTGGCTCTCCATATATATTAGTGTGGACATTATCTGCTAACAGTCCCTTTAGCAAACAACAGTTTTTCTATACTGTTACAGCACTTGGAGAAAGGGGTGGGTTGTTTTTTTGCAGTTGGATTATTAATACCACATTCTGCTAACAGGAACATCAAGCATATCAGCATCATTTGTGTTTTGCAGTTCATAATTCAAGCTAAAACTTGGGTCATAAAAATAACCCTATCTGGAATCATTATTTTTTCTTCCAGTGTACAAGCTAAGGTGATAGAGAGAAGGAAGAAAGCACTTGATGAACACTAGGGAAGAACTCAAAGCACCTAAAAGCCAGAGGTCTGGCGGTGGGGCTGAGAGGGATGTGATGTCTGAGGTTTAGTAAGCAGTTGGTGATTATGGACAATGAGTGCAAGGCTTTTTGAAATGTCTTAAATTGTGTTCATAGAATTTGTCAAAGTGGAAAGACCTCATCTTCCCTGTGCATGTAAAGCATCTGTTCTAAACTGGTTTTGTGGATATGTTGCAATATATGGAGAACAGTGTTCAGAACCTTTCTCATTGTTCTGAGTGGTACCATTCTAAAAATCCAGCTTTCTGAAGGCTAGTGCCTAGGTCTACCACACATACTCTCTTGTTTCTTAAACTTTTTATGGAGAGGAAATGGTGTTATTTTCTTCTTTCTGGTAAACAAGTAAAAAAATAATGCAGATCACATGGAAAAGTAATTTAGCGTGAAATAAATCATAGGGATCATAGAGTGCTGTAGAATAAAATATTAAAGAATTTTTGTTAAATGTGGTGGAGTGGCCCAGATTTGACTGGACTGCTAAGGCTTCTTCACAGATGTGGACTGAAAAGCAGCAAGGCCAGTCTTCATGTCTCATGTTCAAGTGCTAGAAAGAGAATCTTCCCCTCAGTCCTCTTCTCTGAACTGTGAACATACGCTTCTCGAATTACCACAGTGAAATCTGGAGCTGCCCTTGTCTACCCTTTTGCAGAGAGAAGATGCAAATTAAGGATGAAATGTCTGTCTCTGCAGTAGGTGGTATGTGTGTATGTTTGTGTTGTTAGCAGGTTTGGATTTGCTTGCAAAATAATTCATTCAGTTTTCAGAGGCAGTGAATGCTCAAAGAGCACCACTCAAAAAAACCCACCCAAATCCATGCTCAATTAAAAGTGACCAGCCAGCCCCCAGAACCCCACAAACCAAACCCATCATTGTCCAGTTATGCTTTTGGAAGTGGCTGGTGTCTTCAAGCTTTCCTTGAGATTTGCTTTGGCCACACAGTTAAGGAGGTGAGTTTTAATACCTAAACAGCCAGGTATTAAAAACATATTGATTCAACCATTTTTAGGTAGTAGAAATAGATCTACCTTAAAACAAATGCGTCCTCTGATCAGTCCATAAGGAACAGGTCCATAGCACCTGGAATCTGTAGAATTCCTGAGATTATCACCTTCTAACCAGACATGTCCTTTAGGCACCTGTGGTTATAGCAAGATTGAAATGTAAAAAGAAAATAGAACAGAATGGGCTTAAGCATAGTTTGCCTTACGATATCCTTTTCTCATTTCATGATTGTATAATGAACTAATTTTGTCTTGAATCTAGTAAGACAGAGTGCCAAATTTGGAGGGATGAGGAGGAGTGCTCCCAAGTATCTGTTCTATCATGTGCTCAAAAACCAATGGTTTGCAACAAAAAATCCAAAATGGAGATGTAAGAGGTTAGGCCAATGTGACAGGGTCATTAATTTAATAGACTTCAAAAGAGGTCATTAGGATGTTGACTGAAAATCTGCCCTCCTGTCGCAGTAACAGCATGAACAGGGCAGCCACACACTCATCAACATCCTGGGGCCAGCACCAAGGCTAGACCTGTTAGTAGATTCATGATGAACTAACTGGTAATTGATTGTGACATCAATTACGAATAATCTCATCATTTTATCGGAGTAGGCTTGTCAAAGTTCTAATTAAGATCACAGTTCATTCTATGTGCAGGCAGAATCCACAACACATTATATTGCAATAATGATGATCACAAAACAGCAAATCCCTTTTTATAATTTGAAATTTAATGATGGTGACCTTATACTATATGACAAAGACCTTTCATTGCCTATATATATTATGCATCAACTATATTACATACCATACATTCGTGGCATTCACTGACTCAATGGCAAAAAAGAGAAACAGCAACAAGGCTGTATTAGTTACCTAGAGTATACCAGAACTAGAAATCATGCAGCAAACTGCTGTCAGTTTGAAAGACTATCTCAGCAAAGGCACCTTGTATGCTACTGCTTCCTATGACTTCTCACTTTCCCCAGCTCACAGGCAGAACATGAAGCTCATTTATTACTATATGAAATATCCAAACACTTCTAGATCTTCCCATCCATTTTTCATGTTCCACAGGTAAAAAAATAAGGTGCTTCTACCAGCTGTAGCATATCACTACTTCTAATACTAGTACTAATTACTTGTCTAGACAAGATGTTTCTAGTTTGCATTAAAGCATACTTGCAATAAAGTGTATATCTCTATCGTGAAATTCACCACTTATGCTAACATTTACTTCTCCTTGGAAGGTCTGACAGGATTCTGTACCTCTAAATTTGTCTTTCAGAGTACTGTCACAATGTGTGATTCACCTAGAGATAACAGTGGAATACCTTTGTGTGGTGCCTGTCCATCTAGGCACTTCACTACAACCTACAAATTAAGAAAAGCAATAAAAACCACATGAAAATGTAAAACCAAATACCTGTGACAGGCTGTAATCATTAGTTAACAATAAAAAAAAAAAAAGAAAAAAAGTTGTTTACACCCTTGGGATTAAAGGCTAAAGCCATAATCCTTCAAGAGTTTATGCACCAAGCTATTTATTCTAGACCACATCACTAATTTCAGTGAGATTACTCACACTGAACAAAAGTTGACTTTGAGTATCTACCTCTGCAGAATCAAGACCCAATCTGAAAGGCTGCCATGCTATACCAGCACAGTAGCTGGTAATAAGATACATTTTTTTAATCAAAGGAAAAAAGACCAGTCAAGTATTGAAAACTTGAACACCAACAGGCTGCTACTGCCGAAAACCCGAAGGCAATGGGAAACCACTTGGCTGGGCAATTCACAGTGCTGCTATTTGGTATCACCAGGCCATGGAACTCCTGGACAAAATTAACTATCTAAGCACAACTGAGATCACAGTTAGTATTACCACACACAGGAAGACTGTGAATACTAAAAATATTGACAAGCAGTTCCCTTGGGCTAGGCAGCACTTCAGCTCTCCCTCACATGGAGGCCAGAATGAAGATGTGAGGTCTCACAACTGAACTGTCACGTTCCGTACAAACCCAGCAATTCCACAGCAGTGCAGGTTCATGCAGGAACACGCTGCCTCTGATTGTCTGCAGGATGCTCTCTGCCTCAGCAGTGCTTGTGCCTCTGGTTTTGTGCAGATTATCTGAGGATTTATTTCCAAGGAACGCCAGTTCTCAGGCAGAACCAGTTAGCTGAGCTGTAGCTTATATGCATGAGAATACAGGACACTGATCAGACACATGACTCTTCCCCCTTCTCCCTTCCAAGGCTCTGAGGGCTCTAACACAGGAACAAATAGACCAGAAGAGCAAAACTGTCACTTGGAACAGCTCAGCTTGCAGAAGTAGCTTATTCTGTATCAGCTCTGACAAATAAGCATCTTTCACCATGACACAGTGGCAAAATGTGCAGGGCTGTTACCATTTAGTGGTATAGTTAAAATGGCAACACTGAAGTATAGGTGAAGTATATATATATATTGATGCACACTTGTAAAACATAAAACATATATTTTATGTAATGGTGAGGTGGAATCAACAAAGAATTGTATTCTATTGGTCTTTTTAAATGACACTAAACTTTGAGTAATCTCACTAACTTTGAGATGAGCTGCCTGTGCTATGTTAACAAGCACACTAGAAAGTTAATATACTGTAAATAAGATTAACAGATTAAATTATATGCCTCTAAAATTCCCCCAAACCCAAGTAAGTGAAAATAGGCTTTTGTGGAATGGGTTAGTGGCTTTGTTTTGATAGAGGCTTTTTTTCTGACTTGTGATCTTGGGGGCACTTGTGAAGAGGAGGTGCTAAGGATGGAGAAATAGGCATTTTCAGTAAGTGGAGAATTATAAACATGAATATTTTGCAGTCTCTCCCTTTCGAATTCCAAGCAGTCTGTTTGTCAAAGAACATCAGCATGTCCAATCAGCTGGGAATAGGTGAAGTTTGAACTTTTGTAAGGTCACAGGTATTCACATCACCTCCAGCAATATCAAAGTTTCAAACTTAAGAAGAACTTTACATCATTCTCATCTTTTCTTTTCAGTTCAGAGGCTTCCTTCTTGAGCTATGATAAGAACTAATCTCAGTGCTGGACAAAAGAGTAAAGTCTGCAAGTTCTCATCTGACCCTTCTAAGGTCTATTTAAGTGCCTGCTACTTTGGTACAAGCAACAAATGTAATTGCTTCATGGCCTGCGGGTGTTCATTTAACAAAAGAAGCTTTTGTGAATAAACCACAGGTGTTACCTTTCTTGATTAAAGTGAAATATGATGAAAAAATCTACAATATCAAATGACAAATTTACTAAATACTGATTAAATTGCCTTATTTAAGTAAATTGCATCTAGTTAGGATAAAACATACACCACAGAAATGCGGGAATTTGTTTTATCACTCTCTACTTAAAGTCTCACATAACTGTTCCTTAATCCTTTATTTATTAATTCAGAACCAAGAGTGAGTAATGCTTAGCAGATACTGCTTTTTAATGATCCAGTTGCTCTAGGCACCATCTCAGTAGGCTTATCATAAATGTTGTTCATATTAAGGTTTCCATTTATATAAACCCCAGCAACATTAATTAGCTCAATATTTTCAAAATCTGCATAAGCTTTTCAATTTCTTTTTTTTCATGCTGGAAAAAAAAGCTACAAAATGGCAGCAGCCACACTGGTTGGTAGCAGTACAGCAGATATTAAATCAACATCTAAGTATCATTACAAAGACTGAATGACCTGGAGTTTAATGCTTCTTAAAAGAATATTAGATAATGAATTCACCCTAAATTCTTAGGACCTTCCAAACAGCTTAGCATTTTGTTTTTGTTTGCTGAACAGTTTAAGCTGCTTATGAAGACAAATTACATCCTAGGCTACATCAAAAGCAGTGTGGCCAGCACAGGTGATTGTGCCACTTTGCTCTGGTAAGACCTCACTTGGATTACTGCTCTGGAGCCCTCGACAGAGGAAGGACATGGATCTGATGGAACAGGTCCAGAGGAGGGCCACAAAGATATCAGAGGTCTGGAATATCTCTCCTACAAGGACAGGGTGAGGGAGCTGGAGTTGTTCAGCCTGGAGAAGACTCCAGAGAAACCTTAGGAGTTGCCTTCCAGTACCTGAAGGGGGCCCACAAGAATGCTGCAGAGGGCCTGTTTACAAAGACCTGCAGTGATAGGCAGTGGTTTGAAATTGGAGATGAGATTTAGATTGGATGTTACCAACAAGTTCTTTACTATGAGGGTGCCAGAACACTGGGATATTTAAAAAGAACAATCCAGTTGAGGAGAAGAAACTGGAGAAGTAGTAAAATTATTTGTGTTTCTTTCCCCATGAATAATTTTGTTTTGATGAATCAGGATTTTGATTTCAAATTGCCTCTCAAAGTTCAAGGTTAGCTCTCAGTACTAGGACATAAAGGGGCCTGCAAACTGACCAAATACACTAAATCAGTTCTGCTTTTCCACTAGACATTTAAGCATAGCCGCTGCTTAAAATTATGGCATAGCTTTTTTCTCTGAAGCTTCCAAAGCACTATGCCTAGGGAGGGGAAGAAAGAGTAAGATACTTCCTTTCTTCTGACCGAAAACTATTAAAATACTAAACCATGAGTGTAAACTAGTGATTAAGATACTAAAGACAAAGGGAAAAGGACAAAAGGGGAAAGTAACAGTATTTGGAGAACTTAATTTTTAATTGCTGCTTAGGAAATTTTAAAGAGACTATCCTATGATATTGAACGCTCTGAAGTATCAAACCACTTTTCAGTGTCTTACATTGTGCATCCAAAACCTGTAATACCTGTCTAGTGATGCAGCCACTGTGTTGTTCAGCATTATGTTACTCTTAGTACCCACATAATATTCCTACTGCAGTTGACACAGGCTGCTTCAGCATTAATAACACTGCCTACGACCACTTCTCTGGTCCACAAACACAGTAAGATGCATTATCTCTGGAGTCATGTTAGCTCTGGAGTTAACCACAGGATGAAGAGATGCCATCTCCGCAATGAACCTCATTATAGCACAAGGTAAACACACTTCCTCCACATCACCTAGTCTCACAGCATTAGTGGTGTGTTGTGATTGATTACCAGCAGAGTGTTGCCGAGATATGGATTTGTATCTCTGCTTTTTATCGCTATGACTTGCAAAAGGCAGTTCCTTATTTACAGACTCTGGCTGTATTAAGTGACATTATTAGGCACTACTTTTGTTTAAGTGACACAAAGGCTTAGCATATTGGTGGTTTATGACACATGAGCTGGTTTCATCTGATGATTTACCCCTCACTTTTTCAATTTGTAAATAGGAGATGCAATGCAAGAACATATGGTACTAAAGAATTAAAGCTAAAGTAAATGGCATTAAAACAAATTCAAATAAAACAATGGGCTACTCAATCTGAATTATAAAACTGGATCTGTATTAAGACTTTTTAAAAACAGGAAACAAAAACCTAAATATGAAAATGAACCCTCTGGGTTTGTTTTGTAAAGATCATTTCAAGGGTTTACTGTGATTGTGTAATTTCCTTATTATATTAACTTTCAATACTTAGATATCACAGTTAAATTAATACATTAACAAAAATACTTTAATAATTGAAGAATTTTCAATATTTTAAATTTTGAAAACAAAATCCTCAAAGCTATTGCAGTGACAAACCTTTAAACACTACAAAGTGTTCAAAGTACAGAAAGGGTTTTGACTTAAGACCAAGCCCTGGAGTCTGCCATCTGTACTGCACCTTACACAGAATATGAGAGGATCCTCCCAGGGAAGAAAACCTAAGCAAAGGACAAAGCAAAAATACCTGACTATACTTCGTAGGGAGACAACAGGCACAGAGAAAGACTATTTGCCATAAACAGAGTCAACAGATTACATTTTACTGTACATACACAGGAAGAAGGAATAATTTATGAACATGATACTTTGTGATTTATTATGATACTGAAATACTACAAATCCTCTACAGACTACCAGGCCTACTTAAGTAATCATTCATTTACAAAGCAAGAAACTCTAATACTTACATAGCTGTGACTCTTAAGGAAATCTGAAGGGTTGCTTGTGCAGACTTTATCCCCTTCCAAGCCAATTACTCTTTTACAGATATTTGATTTGGGGTCATTTGGGCTTTTCACAATTACAATATCTCCTCTGAGAGGGAAAACAGAAACAGAAGAATGCTAAGTACAAACTATTTGTGCATCAATGCATATATCCCACAAATATTCACAAAGATACTTCCTTGTCCTGAAAATTCTTGTCTACAATTTTGGTTTCTTCAATTAGGGCAATTTTACACATAGTTTTTAAAGTACATTTTGAGATCTTTTTTGTTACTTAGCTCATTTATGAAACATGTAAGGCTATATTTTAACTGACAATGCTGTGGTGATTTTAATGAATTTAACTGCTGCTACATAAACATGGAACACAACAGGTTCCCTGTTCCTAAATGTTACTGACCAAATGTTATTCTTCAAATGGAACTTCAAATGTCTAATCTGAGCTTGATAAGACCTTATATTACTTTTGAGTCCTGATTATACACATTGGATTGTACAATGAAGCAGACCACAATAAAATGAGTGAGGGCCTTGAGCTCTACAATACAGTAATAAAATAACATTTGATAAACAGTACTTAGACCATGTGGCCCTTTCCCTAATGACCTGAGCACAGAAATACAAACAGCTTGGTTTTTCAAGTAAGACAAAACTAGAGAAGTAACACTGCCCCTACAGAAATGTTTTAGGAGAAAAAAAGTGGGATTTTTTTTTTTTCCTCCATTTTTTGGGCAAAGTGTTAAAGTGACATAGAACTCTAAATGAATTCTGCAATGGGCTGGCTGTGCTGATTAACTTCCACCAGACCTGAAGAGAGGAGATTTATGAAAAACTACAATTTAGATGCACAAGAATATATGAAAAATCAAGGACAGCTAGAATGCAGTTAATTGTCACACTTGGGCAAATGGGATGTAAAGCCTAGTCTCAACAAAGGAGCATACTTTCGAATGCAATAAAAGTGGCGGCTAAGGTTCTCCGAAAAGACAATATCAGAATTTTGAATGGTTGGTTCCATTGAAGGTCCAGAACACTGCAAATTAAAAATAAATGAGAAAAAAAAATTACTATTTCAAATTAATTTTATCTAAGTGCATTTACAGACAAATTATTTGCTAATGAATAAGGTAAAGGTTTAATGTAAAGAACAGCTAAAAAATGTGAGCTGCTCCAGGGAAATGCCAGATACATTACAGACTCCAGAGCACCTCCAAATGTCATGGCTCTGTATTTTTTCAGGATTACTCCTGAACTATGCTGGCTGCTACAAAAGCCCCTGCAGATTCACTTCAGGAACTAATCTTCAGGAAATCACTAAGGGCAGCACTTCAGCTCTAGGGTCTTCTCCTCTTCTTCAGCATCTGCAGAGGAGTCACCACAGAGCAGCACTGGCAAACTTCAGTATGCCCAGCAGCAGTATCTGCTGGATTTAGAACCTTGGAAGGAAGAGGCATAAAGCATCCAGAAGTCCCAGAGCTGGAAACAAGAGCATTTCCCATGGTATTATTAGTGACTTCAGGCTTTCTAGAAGAAAATGCCCAACAGGAATTTCCCATTTGCTTCAGTGCTGCCTCAAGCAATAAATTAGGAAAAAACTGTGAATGCCTCAAGTCAATTTTATAAAGGCTGAACCCACTTTCAAAAAAGGGACATTTACTAAACGCACAGTGAAAAAGCTCTAATGAAAATAGAGAAATCTGAAATATCAACATTATCACATACAACAATTTTGGTTCTACAGTTTTATTTTCTTTTAAATGTCATGAAAATTAAAAGTTACCACAACAACTCCTCCAAGGTACTCAAAGGCACAATGTGCTATGCAACCATACTGCACAGTGTACCCGAGAAAGCGAAAGGTTTTTCCTAGGACATCGCGGAGCATGGCACAGTGTTACGTCCTTCAGCTGGTTCTGGTCTACAGCAAAACAGAATAACATCATTTATTTGGCAACAAACAGCCTCACACTTACAAAACTATCTTGTACATCCACCAACTGAAGGGCAGTATTTATTTTTTTTAAATCAAGTAATAAAATCAACAAATAATCAGATGTATCTGGGGGCTTGAAGTTCAGATTGCAATGGGAGAGGCTTCCCGTTCCAGTTTCAAGGTGTTGGGCTTTTCTGCTGGGCAGGCTTCCACATGCTTGGGTCAGGGGAACTGTTTTATTGCTGGCTTCTACATTTTGCTACACTTTTTCACACAGGCTGGGGTAATTGTATATTGGATCATTTTCCTGTCAAACTCTTCATCATGATCCAGAGTTTTTTTTTGTTACTTTCCTTCCCTCTGTGTGGTGGGAGAGGTGAGCTTGTGAGAGTGGGCTCAGCTAACCCAGGATATGGGGCCAGAAATTCTGTGAGCCCAGAAACGTTACAGGTGATAAAAGGAAGGTGGAGTGACAGCTCAATTTGAGTTGCACAGCTACCATGAACCACAACTATTTTTTTGAGAGAAGTTCATCATCAATACTTCTAACAGCATCTGCCAGAAAGGGACCCTCGTATTGCTTCTCAGTTGAGGCAGAAAAAAAATACTCCACAAGCAGCCTGCGTTTCATACCCATGTTTTAGATACTGACAGTATAGAATTCAGGCACCTGTAGGTATTACAGGTGAAAAAGAACTTCATGAACATTATTAGTGGCCAGAGTAAGTAGCTGTTAATTGTGCCAAATGGACTGATGGCAACAGACTCATTAAGAGAAAACACAAACCTCTCATGCCAACTGTTATCAGGAAATGTTTTTATTTATTATGAAACTACAAAAATCTGTTACATGTCTCTGAAAATAAGTCTGAAACCCATTGCAACCAACTTCCAGTTAGGCTGAATGACCCATATTTCCCAATAGTAACACTGAGCACTCATGCCTTGTATTTTTTGAGCACTAATTCAGAATTAGGAGAGATAGATTTGTAGATTATTCAAGGCCACACAAGGTTCAGAATGCACTTTGCCTACTACTAGAGCTCCAGTAGTAGGCAAACTAACAGTAACAATAAAAAATGAGTGAAGAGGTCTCACATTATGTTTCCAGTTATTTTAAACTCTTAACCCTGAGACATGGATTTCACCAGTCCCAGTTTATAAATGTGGCACATGGATTTTATGTTTTAAATGCTCACACTTATCAGATGCTCATGATTTTTTTTAATCTTAGCTCTTACATTTTATTACTACTCAAAGTTAATTTCAAATTAAGGCATATATACAAACACATCCCTACACTATACACAGGTTGAACTTAAGAGGTTTGTTTTTAACCTTAAGGTCATTTTTGGACACTACAAGTTTCCATGTAGTTTTGGACAACAGCTTATTAAACAGAAGTGTATGCTGAAGCAAGAGTAATCCCAGTCAAAAAACTCTATTAAAAAAAAAAAAAAAAAGCAGATTATTTATCTTACAATTGCTGTAGCTTAAGCATCAGTAAAATGTAATTGTTTCCTCAGAAGTCTTTATCAGTGCATTTTAAAAACAGTGCCCTACTGTTGATCACAAAGTAAACAGCTGAAGTTTTTTCTCACACCACACAATTTTAATACAAAGTGCTGCCAGCAGGCAACTCTACCAGATACAGCATAAAACATTAAGCCCAATAAAACAAATTAAGTCACAACTCCCTTAAAAACTTAATGGATGATGCATAAACATCCTTATTGCAGAACTAATGACATAAAACCTGCTGTAATTACTCCCAGGTACTACCTACTGTCATGTAGTAGGTACCTGAGAGTTTTATACTTCAATATATACCGGTTTAATACCAAACGGACATCAATTAGAAAATGTTTCACATCCATATTTATAATGTAGAACACAATTTGTTCTTTCACAAGAACTGCAGATTTTTCCCCTGCAGCAGATAAAATTTTAAATGTAATTATTATCATCATCTGTTCCCTTTTCCTTACCTAGTCTATGCTTTCATCATTTGATTCTTTTTTTGTTTGTTTGTTTATGAAATTAATCACAGCTAGCAGGGTGGAAATCACTTTGAGCCTCATGAATGACATCCAAGAGATGGGAAAGGATTAGTTCCCAGTTGCTGCCAGTTATAGCGCCAGGTGGCTTTTTCTGCAGCGAAGGTGTTACCGATAATCCCATTACATTGGTACTAAATCTTGCAGACATCAAAATTATCACCAAGGTTCCTTTTCATCCCATCCTTTCCAAATGACTGGAAGTCGCTTCACCTGAAAGAAGTCAAATCCACATGCAGCTGCTGTTTTAGCAGCCAGCAGACTCCCTGAGAATGCCAATCGTGATCCAATTTCGCTGTGCTGGTGGCCCCCTATTCCCTGTCCAATAATACATCTGTTAAAAAATCCTACAGCTACAAATCAAGTTTAATCCTACCAGGGACCTCATGTTGGTCTTGTCTTCCAAAAAGGCAGCAGGTTTTGTCGTCTATCTCTGCTAGTGTCTGGGGAATACTCTTTAAATCCCAGCCCCACTTAGAAGAATAAGCTAAGGATCACAAAACATGACCTCAAAAACCCTGATATGACTATATTCTGACCCAGAGGCATTCATTCTAGGTGAAGATTAGAACTTTGCATAATAAGATTACACAGCAAGTGAATGATATCAAGGGACTATCCATATGCAGCCGCCTGGCTTTCTATAGAGAGCCTGTGCTCTGCAATATGCAGTGCAGGCGAAACAGAGCTTGGGCTTTCTAGCTGAAATAAAATAGATTCACATAAATTAGTTGGCCATTTCCAGATTCTTAAATCCCCTATTACATCTTTTATTGACAGCTCCTGTGAGGATAGCACAAATGGTATTCTCTTTGTATTCTTTGCTTCTGTAACAATCACACTCTGAGGCAAATGTACATAGGTTGTCTAGAAATTAGTATCTTGTTTGCTGTAATCTTGGATTACACTGTGTACATAATAAAATTAGGAAATCAGTGAGCAGATTTATTTCCAGATAACCAATGGCACTGTGTAAGACAGTTTAACATGATGCCAAATTTTTTAATACATGAAAATCAAAATCATAGCCAATGAAAGTGTGCTAGACAAATTATTTGACTTCATATTAAATAGATTTTTTTCACTATAATTAAAAAAAAATCAGTTACATTTGCTTTATATAAAGTTTAATTTCAAATTCTCACTGATTATCTAGAGATAGTTTATCAGTTTCTCCTTGGCTAACAAATCCCTCCCATAGCATTCTCCACTTCTAAGCAGACAGCTTTCTTCACATAAGATAACCCCATAACTTCCAAAAAACATACTGAGGTTACGACTTGTCAAAAAAAAAAAAAAAAAAAATCAAACCTTTGACTAAGCTGTTTAAATATTTATGTTTGAGCTGTTACCTATATTCTTTCAAAGTGTCTGCATGAAATTAACGCTGCACATGCTAGAAGAATGAAGGGTGTATATTGTATTCACTGGGAAAAATTCTTCCCATATCAAATCCACAACCTAATATTAGATGTTTTAAATAGTCTTAACTATAATCTGAGGATCCAAAAACATCAAAAGCAAAACAAGGAACAATTTTCAGAAGGCCTTTCTATGCAGGGGGTCAGGCAGAACATGATTTGTATTCCTAGCTGTTGGTTTGCTCTAGGAGGAACATTGGATTCTGCCTAACAAATCAGAAAATGCCTGATGATACTCTGGAAGAAGATTTTTCCCACATTTACTATACTAGGCACTGCCAGCTTGTCTCCAACAAGTGCTCCTTCATCTAGTGTTCTAAAGCTGACAAGGAGCTCAAATCCTGTAAACAAATTCTCGTAATGCAATCCTCTGGTGTTAAACAACTAGAGACTACCCACAGAAGAATGAACAATTTTTCAAAACACATTAAGTAGCTTGCACTGGATCTATTTGCCTTTGGGAAGCCACTCCTAACAATCCCACCACCCCGTATAAAATGTTGTATTTATGGTTAGATGCATTCCAGAGCTTCTATCTTTCTCTGTAGCTCCATGCACTTGTCTTTGCCAAACACTGAAATCCAAATGCTGAGCAAAGGCACTGTCATAGGTGGCAAGTGTGAGCCTCTGAGAGATGCTGAAGTAGTCACTCAAGAGTTTCTTGTAACAATGTCAATGTTAGGACAGACGCCAAAGTACTGACAGACAGCGCAGTCATTCTGGTGACTGAGAAAAATACACTGTATCTATGTGACAAGGGTCAATAACTACATTCTAAGCTATATGCATTGATCTTAAATGCAAGGTACAAAAAAACTCACACTTTTTTGGGAAAGAATTAAAATTAGTTTCAAATATTTACATAACAAAAAATTAAAAGTCAAATTTCCACACCACTCAACATCATGACCCTACTGAAATTGAAGTTGTCTGTGGCTCACATGTCCCCTGCACTCCCCAGTGCTGAAGCACCTTCTGGAAGTATACAGACATTTTTGGAAATACTACTCCAAGCAGTGACTAGAAAAAGGGGTAAATAATTTCCCATGAGTACATAGAGCTTTTTTAAATATCGTAGAGGAATCTTTGCTGGTATAAAAACCCGAACAAACAAAACTACCAGAAAAATTTACAAACCTTATACATCAAACAAAGCAACCTATTTTATGTACACCATCAGCAAGATTGTTTAGAAACACAAGTGTCTTGATCTTCTTCCCAGTGTTTGTTTCAGATTAGAGTGATATTCCATAGCGGTTTATGAACACAGAGATCACACAGCACGAGATCTTGACACAAACAGTAAATCAAACCTGCTCCTAAACATTTGAAAAATACAAAATCAAAAAAGATCACTTCTAACAGTGTCAGAAAATATAACAAAAGTAACAATCTTTCTGTATGGTCATCCCTACCTCCCAGTTATGAGCATCACCTTCTAATGAAATACCTTATGCATATTCTGCATTTTTTTAAAAAAGTGTTAAAAACAATGGAAAGACAGAGTCAGACAAAAATGAACTCAGCATTTACATTTTCAAGTTACCTGAATGCAAGAAAAATGCAAATCAAGTGTTTGTCACTGCTTTTATTCTACAAACATTTTGATGGCTTTTCCAATTTGCTCTTAATTACAAAGTTCTAAATAGTTACACATGGATTCAACTACACGATTTGTGAATTTCTGCAGTGAAAGCAAACTGTAATCAGTACTTTTTCCCTCATTGGTCACTAAAATTTTACTGGTTATTTCTGAGGTGGTTTATGTGTAAAACACAAGTTCTGTAAGTTCTTCTTCATTTACAGATACAAGTATTAAAAAAAAGTTCCAAACATCAATAGATGAGTGCAACGATATTCAGTCTAAGTTAATCCCCAGACATCCAAATCCATGAATAAAAATTCATCAGTTTTAAATACACTGAGCCTATTAAGCAAGAACAAAAGCATATGCACAAAAGAGCTTTTAATATATTTCAAAGCCCACAAGAGCTGTGGTCTCATTAAAATTATAAATTACACAAACATGGAATAAAGATTCGAACTGCAGTGCAGCTAAGCAGATTACAGAAAACCCCGCGTTCCATATGATAACACACCATGGCCCTCCCAGATGGGGGCTTGGAACAAAAAGGCCATCACTGCAGCTAGGGAAAACCTCCTTGTGATCTCTGGTTTCTGTTCAGCAGATGACAGCCAAATAATATGTTGATTATTCTGTTTGTGCTGCTAAGCTTGTAAGATGGAATAAAAGCGATATGATCTATTGTGAACTCAATGCTAATGTGTTGCTCCACTCATAAATAATATACTGAATTTATTCTGAAATTATCTTTTTTTATCTGAGTTCTGGGTTTTAAATGCATGAACTCAAATAAAAAGCCAGTATCAACTATTATTTAATTTAATGGTTTAAAGTAACAGATACATCTGACACAGTAAGTGAGAAAAGCGACTACTTAGTGAAATAAGTAGATGTGCCTTTGTCAAATTTAGCAAATGATAACATGCTGAGGTGCAGAGTACCTCCAAGATGCTGACCATACTCCATCACTACAAACTGCATTATCAGTGATACAAGATAACCAAAAAAGACCTATATGGCTTATTTTACCGCAGCCAGCCACCCTGAATTCAAATAAGCACAAAATTAACTTGTAAAATAGAAAAAGAGTATAAAGTCCTTGTTGTAACTTCACTAATACTAGTGTCCTTGACTGAATTGCCCTCTCAAAAACTGTAAAGTTGGTTAACAAGTGATCAGAGTATTTCACCTAGGTTTACTAACTTGGCTTGTTCCAAAAGCACACGATTTGTCTTACCCTTTCTTTTTAGAAGACAAAACAATGACTGGTCATATAGATCCTTTTGCAATTATTGTGTACATGCCGAGAAGATAGATGATCTTCCTACAGTTTAATGTTTGTGAATTTTAATGTTAAAAATTCTATTTAAAAAACAGCGCTGTAGCAATAGCATGAGAACATCGAGATCAAACACTGCTTCACACTTCTTTTATCAGCCGTGCTTCCATTGGTCCAAGATGAATGGTGGACACATGCAGCTCAAAGAAAGTGCAATCATTTCTTAAGAAATATAAAAATGTATTTAAAAGATGCTTAGGTACCTTTCTTCCTTTGTCAGGGGCACAGAATCTGCTCTAATTCACAGAAATAGTGAAAATGTGGAAATTGAAGAGGTATAAGAATCAAGTACATGGAAGTCTTAAGACTGAAAATTCAGACAAATTACTTCCTCCAGAACGAGTCTGCCATTGCTCCTTGGAACATATCCATGTGCATTTCAGCTCAACCTCTGTTTTGTTTTTTTTTACATCAATATTCCTTTTAAAAAAAAAAAGGGAATTCCTCTTTCCATGATAAACAGAAGGAAAATAACCTCTGAAATATATCACTAACCTCTAATGCTTATTAAGACAATACTATCAGCTTATAATTCAGGTTTGGTATTACTGTTCTGAAAGTTTCAGTAATACTACACAGTACATTTTTATAACCTGAAGTTAAAGAAACATGAAATAACTTTCTAATGATTTATTATTGTCTTCAGCACACATTACTACATCACATTTCATCATTTACTTGCTTTTATTTTAAAAGACTTGTTTAAATTCAATATGGGTTTCATTTTTTTTCCACTGTTGCTCTGTATACGCACAGGGATGCAGTCAAATAACTTCCAGAAGCTTCTGTCAAAAACCATATAATGCTTTATGTAACATCATACAACTGCTATGTCTTAAACCCTCCCACTGATTGGGTAAGTAGTCTTTAGGCTTTTTCACGCTGAAAAAACCCCACCATGCCTTTTTGGTGTCAGAATTTTCAGGATTAAACATTCTTTCCAGTTGTTGGCTCATGGCCTGAAGATCCTGCACTTTCAAACTTATCCCATTCTAGCTAGTTCAAAGATCAGGAAAATGAAGCCATCTTCTTTGCAGCCATAATCCATGACCCATGCTGTTAGATACTTAAGAACATCTCAAAAGCAAACTACCTTGTTTCAGCTCTCAGCAGGAGCCCAGCAGGGCACTGGATCACATGACTGCAAGCCCTACCTAGTCAGGTGACTCAACAGCTAATCTGATTTGGTGCCTATAAAACTTTAATCAGTACAGTCTAATACCATCACATTCCAGAACTGATGAGGGAAGCAGCTTGGCGATCTAACTGCAAAGGCTAAGAAGATTACAAATGAGAACTGCCACTAGGACACAGCTTTCTAGCTCTCTTTCCCATAGGTAAACCAAATGAAACAGTATCACTGATCAGGCAGACAGAAGGCTTTGAAACACAATGCACTGATGTTTTATTCCAAAACGGATAGCATTTTGCTCATTTCCAGGAAAGAACAAGAGCATACACTGAATCTTATGAGGCACAGTTGAAATGTGCAAAAGCATCAATCTGAAATTTAAAAAATAAAACATGTACATCAATAACATTGTCTTGCACAGAAACACCACTCACACAACACAGCGAACATTAACTGAAGGTTCACATCTGCAACCCGTGGAGTAAGTGCCAACCACAACAGGTGCTTTTCTCAAATGTGTTGATTGCTCTTGCTTTCCCCACTTTTCTCCTTAGAGAAATCCTACCCCAAATTATCTTAATCCATCTTAGAATCTGCATTTGGCATAGGCAAGCAGTTGAATTGGATCACCAAGTTCAGAAGAAATGGAAAACAGGTTGATTTCTTCATACTAGAGTTTGGATTTTCAGTTGAAATTGACGTAAGCATTTACATGTGAGCTGTGACAAAGGTTTAAGCTTCTCCATTTCACGTCAAGCTATGACCATAATCAGCTGCCATAGCTCAGCTGACAAATAACTTGCTAAGAGCTTCCTGATCACTTGCAATTGTCTGTGTTCCTCAGTTTCTCTGAATTTCAAGTCCGTTCCTAGAGCAACATTAGTAGGGACTCTTATCGGCAATGCTCACCTATTTTATCAGCTCAGGTGATGCTGAAATTTCCAGTAAACTCTATGCAAGAAACTCTAAAAAATGGTAGGACCACAGTACAAGTATTTTGTAGAAGTCTTTCCTATTTCAGATATGCACAACTCATTAGGCAGATCCTACACAAGTGACATTATTTCTCGTTGTATTTTCAGATGTGTCCCTTCAATTTTGTCTCCTAAAACAAATACTTCCAACTTCTAGAGAACAATAAACCCTATTTGAAATTTCAGCTTGGCAACAAATACAAAACATTAAGACAACTTCTCCATACTCACAACGAAGATCTTAAACTGTCCACTGCTTAACATGCAAAGAACCTTGACCAACAACAAAATTAATGCAGTTTCACCAGCTAGGAAGATATAAAACTGAAATTTTATGCTGCTGAGTTTGAATTTGACATGAACAAAAAAATTTTGAGGACTGCTAACATATTGCTGCTCTTTCTTGTTTATATTTAATACGAGGATTTCCCCCTCCCAATTAAAGACAGTCTGGACAATCCCAAGTGTTCAAAACCCACAGCTTATAGCAACAACAGAAACCATCCAACTGACTGAGAGTGAGGAATCATAATATCGAAGTCATTAGTACATCCTGCTGTGTGCAAATGTCTTCGTGTGGCCTGGGGTGCATCTGAAACACCAACATATGAAAAACAAGTTCTTGTGACTGCAGCTATTCTATACAGTAATTGCTCTTACATTCACCAAAATATTACATCAAGTGTTCATTTACAAAGCAAACATACTAACCTGTTTCATCAAAGCAGCACTTTAATGTCTTTGCCTACAAGAAGAAAAGGAAATATCAAGTTCTGATATCTCACTAATTATTCCATACACTCAGTTTAAGACAGTTGTTTGCTACTGTATACAAGGCTACCGCTACTGTCTATAAACTGCCAATAAAAGACATGATAATCTTCCAAAACACAGAAAATACCTTTCTATGGTTAACAATAAAAGTTAGTTAAGCACGGAAATCACATTCCCCACGTGAAACAACTAATTCAACTCCTAGCTTATAGCACGGTCCAGAGACATCACACTGACAGCAAGAGTTGCTTCCAAACAAGAGGTCTTAAGTCACTTTAATAAACAAGAGAGGGAATTTAAGCATACCTACATACTATGCTACATAGTTATTTAAATACCGTAAGAAAAAAAAAGGAAGAAAAACCCCAAAACATTTCATAAACACTTTTCCTTTCCTATTCACGTCAAGGCTTGCACACAAGGTTGTTTTTTTTTTTTTTGAAGGCAGCGATGCCGACAGTGCGGCACTAAGCCGCCCTTCACGACTGGCTAAACTTCAAACCTTACTGACACCTCAGCCATCCCAAATTCCCGAGAGACGACAGCAGGGTTTCCCCTTGGAAGCCCGGCCAGCGAGGCCGAGTCACCGACACCTCACTATCCCCCGCCCCCTCACGCCGGCCCCACGTCAGGGCAGGACGAGAGGAGAAGCAGCCGCTACCTCCCGCTACGTGCCCACTTCTGCCCCAGGCAGAGTTGCGGGGCCCCGCCGCGGCAGCAGCCTCCCGCCGCCTCGCCACACTCACCTGTCTACTCGCTCCCGGACGCTCCGGCCCTGCCCCCGCCGCTGTAGCCCGGGACGTGTAAACAAGGCGGTCCCCGGTTGGATAGCGAGATTGCCAAGCCGCTTTCCCATTGGTGGAAAGGAGAGGGCTTGAATCTTCCCGGCGTCCCCTGGCCCCTGTCAACTGAGAGCGGCAGAGATGGCGGCAGCGGCGGCGGCCGGAGCCGCGCTGCGCGGCCGCGGGGCCACCAGCTTCCAGCGGAAGGCCGCGGCCAGCAGCCGCCTGGCCGCTCTGCCGGGCACTCGGCCTTCTGTTCGTCACGGGCAGCTGCTGCTCTCAAGCGGGCTCCCCTCCCTGGACTGTGTGCTAGGTTGGTGGGAAGCGGGACCTGGGAACCGGCTACTGCAACCCCTCCCTCACCCCTGTCCGGCAGCCCTCTCCTTCGCCAGGCCCTACCTGTCATTTACCGTCCATGAACTCGCAGATGATTCCGCAGGCTTCTCCTCGGAGTTCCTGGGACTGGGGGGAAGACGGGAGGGGAAAAAGGAAGGGCAATGCAGAATCCGTTTCCCACCTTGAGCCCCTCCGCCCCTGTGTGAAAAGGGAGGCAGTAGAGACAGGTTCGGTCGCTTCGTGGCCTGATTGCGGAGGAGAAGGTTGCTATTTACCGTGCCTTTAATTCGGATTAAGCAACCTTCCTAGAGTGGAAAGCTATTATGCAAATAGCAACACGCAGCGTCGCAGTGAGAGATCTGAAGTTTTTGGGATTAAAAAGCATTTTTGCTGAATTAAGTCATAGTTAGTTGTGTGTGGTGTGTAGTTCTCGTCTGTCAGGATGACAATTGCTGTGTTAGAGCAAAAGACTGGATTCTCAGTGGGTGTTTTCTTTCTTGCTCAGCACTGCTACATCGTTATAAATGCCTTGTTTAGATACACGTCTGTGAATCTTCTTTTGCCCACTGTCAGTGCCAAGATGCTAGGCAGTTTCCTGGATGGATCTTCTGTGACATTGCTGTGTTATAATCTGTGGCATGAACTAGCACTGCTTACTTGAGTAGAGAACTATTTCGTTTCACTGGTAGAAGCAGCATGTTTAATCTGTACTCTAGGGCTGTATGATCCTTTTACTAACTACTGATACAGCTGCAGTACATCTTCGATGTATGTAGATGAGACTACTTCTAAGTGAGGAAAGCTTGACAAGCTTTGTTCATTCCTCCTTTGAGGAGTATGTGGAGTATAGGAATCTACCACTTTTTTTTTTCTAAGAGCATTTGATGTAAGAAATGATAAATACGAAAGTTGTAATCTGTTTTATAAAGAAGTTTTTGCAGCCTGTGTATCTTAAGGAGAGACACTTCTGGAAGAAGGATACTGTTATGAGGGATTATCTTTTGCCCTACAGCTACTGGCAGATTTGTTACGTTGTTGTTGATAGCTAGGCCTTCCTACTAAAAGCATTTCCTTTCAAAAAGAAGTGGTAGATAAGTGCTGGGTCCCAAATGCCATGGTAACGTTCAAGAACTTTTTACATCTCCAGGCTTTATACTCAAGTTTATTTTCACGGTTTACAGACCATATGTGCTAAGGCACTGTCTGTAATGAGCTGTTATTATTGTGTAATATAACCATCAGGTACTTGGTGTTGAATGTTGTGTTTCAAGCTGCTTGAAAAAAGGTCACAGATACGCTCTGAAAATAATGGGGACAGTCCTCAACTTCCAAAGTTTGTTGTGTTTCTGTCCATAAGATCTTCAGTCTCATTGCTGTGCATAGCAATGCAGAAAGTTGCAAACCTTGCTTAGATGGTTTTGTGTACTACTGCCTTAGATACTGACAAACAATAATAGCAAAATTAGAAAGAATTAGAAATTCACAGGATATTTTTTTAGGAAATTGTGGTTCTGCTTCTTTCTTTTGATTCTGTCATCATTCCTGCTTTTTTCCTGCTATCTGGTTTTGCTTAATTTACTATTATTGTTGCTCGTTGTAATATGAATATGTAACCATGGTAACTACAATAGTTTTACGTTCCATCTAGCAGAGTACACTTGTTCAGTACATCTGGTAATGCAAAGCTAATCCTTTGAGCCTAGTTTGCCTTTAGCAGCCAGGGTGTGTGCACATATGTTGCAACTCTGACCTGGAGAAAGAAACAGTGCAATTGACCATCTGAAAACACAGCTTGTGAGAATTTTGGCTGTGCTGACATACTATGTCTTCTGCAAGCAATTTAGAAGTGAACGAGACACTGCTTTTGTGCTGGCTACGAGTGAGCTTTCTATAACCACGATTTTAAGTCATCGATTAATACATTACTTATGGCTGATTTGGTCATCTTTTCTATGTCAAGCTAAGATTTGGTAAAATCCTGTGATTTTGAGCTTTTTTTTATGTGCCGTGTAGAACATGTGCTAGCTTTAAATAACTACTGTTAGTAACTCATGTGTTCTGTCTCCCTGAACAATTGAATATGGTGAACATTGGAAGCATACTTTGTATCAATCACCTGTGTGATTTCTGATGTTGGTGGTTTTTTTCCTCCTTTCCCCCATAGTATATCTTTTAGGTTTCTTTGCATTTGTCTCTTAAACAAATAAAGTTAAACAAAACCTGATGATTAGCACATGAGAATTTAATGAATTATTTGAAAAAGGACTACTTATAATTGAGAGTCTTTTAAAAATATGTAGGAAATATTTGATTACTTGATAAGCTTGTCATAAATATCAAGGCATTTGTTCATTTTGACTTGGGAGTGTAGCTTAAAAAATATCTGTGATCTGTTGAACCACAACTATAAAATTAGAAGCTGACTAAACACACTGTGATGTATTGCTCAGATTGTGTGGACTGCTCAAACCATGCCATGATGACAAAGTGATTCTGTTATTGTTTTAATTCAGATGTTGTTATTATACATCAATATTGGCACCTTTTGGCATATGGGAGAGAAATAGACGAGGTTGCTTATAGCCACATCAAACCTGACCTTGAATATCTCCGGGGAAGTGACCTCCACCATGGCCCTGGGCAACCTATTCCAGTGTTTTATTGCCCTCATAGAAAATAATTTCTTCCTGGTGTCCAATCTAAATCTACCCTTCTCTAGTTTAAAACCATTTACCCTTGCCCTGGTGCTGCATGCCTTTGTAAACAGTCCCTCCCCATCTTTTTTGTAGGCACCTTTCGGGTGCCTACTGCAAAGTCTCCCCACAGCCTTCTCTTCTTCAGAGTGAACAATTCCAATCTCTCAGCCTGCCCTCTTAGGTGCTCCAGGTGCTGGAGTCACTACTGCAGTGAGGTCTCAACAGAACAGATAAAATAAAATGTTAATTCTTCTTTCACCATCTTCATGAAAAAGTAATTCATGGAACAGCCATTTAACAACCACTCTTACACAATTCTAGTTGCTGTCTCTTTGAGAAGGAAACAAAGCAGTGAAGATGGAAGTTAGAGATATATTTGTTTTCTAGTCCTGCACACTGATGAGATCAACAGGGTAAAAATCTATGTATCAAAAAGCTATGTATTCAGTTTTCTGTGACTGGAATATAAGCATTGCAAAAAGAAAGAAAAAAATGCAGCAGCCATGTATAAATCTTCTCAAAATGTGTTTTTATTTTTGAACAAATACTTCAATCAGCTGCATTCATAGAATTGTTTTTATGTCCAAGACTTACTATAAAATACTTCAATACTTCAATTTCAGATATTCATTATGATCTGTCGGTCCAGGTTCCATTGAGGTGAAATCTTAGCAGTGTTACTGCCACATCTATTGTCAGTAATAAGAGAAAAACACTGGAGCCACAATTTTGCCTCATTGACTTGGGTACAAGTTCATTACCCCCTTAGTAGGTCACTTTACATGCATGGTTCTCGAAACAAAGGAATACCACTTGATAATAATTAATACAGCTTTAATTTGGAGAGTGTTTACTCACTGGAGTCATCCAAGTAAAAATTCGCTGGCTCAGACTATACATCATTATTGTAGTACTCGAGCCTAGTTGGTAGAGCTCTGCAGGATCTTTTTACCACAATGATGATAGTACAGTATATTGTGAAAGTAATTGTAATGTGTAATATATAATTACAAGTAATGTATAATTATTTCATAATAGAGAATTGTGGGAACTATTGCAAAGGTAATTAAAATGTTGTTCACTTTTATATTTTTAAATTCCTTGTTATCACCTTTCTTTGACTTAGAAACTAAGAAAACTTAATTGCTCTCTTAACATAGCATTAAAATGTAGTCTTACTTTATTCTTCATTTTGCTTTGTTTCCAGGTGGAGGAGTAGCTGTTGGAACCCTTCTTCTTATTGGTTAGTATAGAATATATAGATACTTAAAGCCATATTCTGATGTATTTTGCTTGGTTTATTCTATCTGTCAAACACCTTTTCTTTTCATTGTTTTATAAACTTGGCCTTTAAGTAAGTACAACTCTCAGATCTCTTCATTTTGCTAGTCTTTGGCTGTTGTCTATTTCAAGAATTACTGGAGTTGGATCAAAAACTTACCTGTAGGCAAGTTTGAGCCTCAAGAAGAATACTGTGAAATTCTGTTTGCAAGCAGGGCATTTAACAAATCACAGGACATTTTAGGGAAATTTTCAAATTATTGAAGATACTCTAATCATCTTGATTAGCTGTTCAGGTTCAGATTGTTCATCACAAAGTTCTTTTTGTTAAATTTGGCTTTTTGAGGAAAATAGGAAATGCAGGCTCTCAATCGATTGCCAGAATCAACTAAGAGAAAGCTGATGAGGCTTTGGAAGCTGATGGAAGCCTACTTTCTGTCAAGATGTGAATGAGACACACTGGGATGATTAAATAGGGTACAAGAGAATTCCCTTTGCGGGCTACATTGAAACTGTCTGGTACCAGACAGTGAGTACAGACAGCTGAGATGTCCAGATTTCCTTTCTATTTAAAGTGTAGGAGAGGGGAAGAAAAGGATTGTTCACATACGTATTATATTGATATCCCCAGAAAACATATTGGGCTGCAGGTGGAGATCTGCTCCATCATTAACTTCCTGTGGGCTGCAGAGGGACAGTCTTCATCGCCATGGTCTTCACCGTGGGCTGCAAGGGAATCTCTGCTCCATCACCTGAAGAGCCTCCTCCCCTTCCTTCTTCACTGACCTTGGTGCCTACAGTGCTGTTTCTGTCTCCAGCTGCAATTGTTGTTGTGCAGTCACTTTTTCCCCTTGTTAAATATGTTATCACAGAACCACTACCACCACTGCTGATGGCCTCAGCCTTGGCCAGTGGCAGATCTGTCTTGGACCCATCTGGCATTGTCTTCATTGGACATGGGGAAAGAAGCCAGAAACCAGACCTATAACCCCTGCTACCAGAGCCTTGCCTTGCAAACCCAACACAATATTAAGTTAAATACAAGCCTGAGTGTTCAGTATTTTCTGTATGAAATAATGAACTTGTGGATAGAGGATGATCAAGACATATAATTTATCTTCACTTAAGTAATGCTTATGATGCTATTTCAAATGGTGTTATAATGAAAGCTAGAAGTCATATTCTTAAGTTCATTTCTAATATACTTTTCTGATGGTTGTAATCTAAACTAGATTCACAGCTTAAGAGATTGCTGTTGCATCCTTCTCATTATAACCGTCTTGATGTTCTGAAGTAGGCTTTTTAATTTCAAGAATTTTAGTCTCCTGATTACTTGAAAATATTTTTAGCAATGTTGTTTAGAATTCATTGGCATGAAATTTATGCAAAGACAAAAAAAATCGTGTCTCTAGTGATAGACACCAGTAGGCCAGCAGCTGTTCAGAGTGTGGCTTTCCAGTCTTCAGAAAGATTTAATCAGTCATTTTCTGAAAGGGATGAAAATGGTGTCCCAACATTTTGTTTATGTTTACTTTCACTGTGGGATGACATCCATTCAAATCTAGAATTGTCCTTAAATACTTCATATTGTAGTAATATTTTCAAATTAATTTTAATACTAAAGAACTTAACACTGAGATTCAGGGAGAACTTATTTGAAAGCTGTTTCAGCCACTAATATGATTCTATTGTGTTATGTTTTGTTTGTATACAGCTCATATAAACCTGCATTAGAAGCTAAACAGCATTTTCTGTTTGTCACTGAGCAAGGTAATTGCTCTTACTATGGCTTGCAGTTATTTAAGGTTAGGTTTTATCTCCAAAGCCAGCACAAGGAAAAGAAGGATTGCACGGTGAGGGCTAGGAGAGAAAGTAGATGGCTTTCTTCACCCAAATTTCTGTGAATTCAGCAAAAAATATATAAACTTTATCTCTTACTGTTTTCAACTAAGATCTTAATTTTCTTACTCAGTTTGAGTAGAGCTAAAATCTTGCTATGGACAAAGGAAGAAGAAAAAGCTGTGAGACCCTATCATAGTTTACACAGATCAGAGATTATGAGATTGGATGAGTTTTGTCTTCCCATTTACAATATTCACTGCTCCTTCCAGTAGATGAACTGGATGATAAAATGAACCTGCTAACTTAAAAATTCTCATCAAAGAAAATTGTTCTTCAGATGGTATGCAAGTAATTGGTGAAATACTTTGCCAGGTTAGTGGATACTAAGACCAGCTAAAGAAGTCCTTGAACTGCAAGTGCATGGCTGAAGCATCACATTTATTTGTTCAGTTATTACCTCTTCCTGCTCTTAGCTACTGTTGAGCATAGGGTTAGCTGTCCTTTTGAGCTGACCTTCATGGCACCAGTGGAAGTGGCTTCAAATATATTGAGCTTTGTATTTACTGAAAGAGGTGACAAGACTCAGTGAAAGTGAAAATTGCAGGAATTTTTACCTGAAGAGGTTCTTTTCCCCTCCTCTGATTACATAGCTGGCAACAGCCAGTGATGGATTTTAATTTACTTATTCCCCATGTTGGTTGTTTATTTCTGATCCAGTGTTAAACTAAGCTTCACAGAAACGTGAAAGAGAATTTCTGGATTAGATTTGAAAGCTACATTTTTTTTCCCAAATAAGACTTATCATATATTACTTTGAAACATATAATTATATACAGAAAGTCTTGAAGTAAGAACTATACTTATTCATGACTCATTAGTCTAAAAATTTTTAGAGTTTTTTTTTTTTTTAAGTTGGTGCAGGTAGAACTGTATCTGCATTGTTAGAATATCCTGTCAGTATACCCAAAAAAAACAAAAGAATCTGTCATGAGATTAGTCTAGGCAAGCTTAATACTATACAGAATTGAAGCTGTCAGTGATAAACCTCCTAGGAAGATCTTTCTGCGTTGTACTCCCAAGTGTTACAAAAAGGTTAAATTCTTCCCCCTTCCTTTGACATTCTCTAAGGCAAGAATAAATTGCATTACTTGTAGCTTAGTTCTATTTGCAAATTAAGTGCTCATCTTCATTGTTTGACACATTATCTTGGTTAATTTAACCAAGTAATAGTAGATTCAGGGTGTTAAAATATTTATTTTAACTATTGTCTTCTGAAGATACGGTAATAGCATAGGTTACTTGATAAGACTGTAAAATATTGCTTGAAATGTAAGTGCACAATTTTTTTTAAGCCCAGTTCATAAATACAGAGTGTCATGATCTTCAGCTGAACTTAATTCTATAATATATTCTTTCGACAGTATTTTATTTATAAGAGAATTAGAGAGTAGTCTCTCTGGTAATCTCATGCAAGATCCTAGTTCTAGAAGAACTTGAAACTTCCTAGAGGTGTCCATATGGCAAGAATCTCTTGGATTGTAACAAGTACTTCAATTTCAGAAGGTCTTACTGTACTGGGTTTGTAAGAAGTGACAAAACAGGCATTCTGACTCTGCATGAAAGGAAATTTGAACACTATCAAACAAGTTTGTTTAATAAGAAGGTGAGACCACTTGTGCCTTGATCCATCTTAAACTGTTCCAGATGAATCTTTTCTAGAACGTTATTTTCTAGAAGAATATCCCTTTCAAAGCAAACAATAGGATAGCTGTTGATTATGCACAATCCTTTCCTCTCCTCCTCTTACAAAGTACTTCAATTTCTTTTATGTCTGTTTTGCCAGCTTCAGGAAGAGTTTCCAGGAGGCTGTTATTCTGATTTTTTAAAAATAGAAATCTTTATATAACACATTCTGCATAGTGAGTTAGAGGACACTCAGATAAGTATATCCTGTAAAAACCCTTTTATGTATACAGTTAAGATGCTTTAATTTTGATAAGGTCATTGATGGCTAAATGTTTTAAAGTTTGTCAGTGAGAGGGTTTTTGTTGGTAGCTGAGGTCAGTTATTAAAAGTTTAAATTGTCTGGTTAAAAGCAGGTCTATACTTGTGCATTCTAAGCCTTCAAGCCATTTCAGCTACTTTAATTAGCTACTATTATTTTTGCTAGACATGCAATTTAACCTGACTGGTAAGAGCTCTCTTCACTTGTCAATGTAATTGAATTTATCATCTCTTTAAAGTTGAAAAAGATAATCTTCAGAGAGGTACAAAACAGTGATTTGCTAAATATAATTCTACAAAATACAAGTTACCAGAATTTACCTTCCTGAAGTGTGGCCAAATGCCAAATATTGTAACTCATATGTTTGACAACTCTCCTTTGGCATGTGCTAATTAAATGCAAGTGACACAAAGTACACAGCCTCAAGCTTAGTAAATGTGGACATTAGAAAAGTATCTTCTGAGTGGAATTTTAGATTATTAAAATAATCGTATCTTATGACCTGCAGCAGTTTAGATAGATGTTTCATAGCTACAGAAAGACACACCTTAGGTCACAGTCCCATACTGTAGGACTATCTAGTGAAAAAATGATCAATACTGATAGGCTGTGACAGGCTTTTGGCAGCTTTAGGGCAACCTGTCTAGGCTTTGTATAGGGGGGGGAAAAATGCTCTCCGTACCTTATGTCATTGTAGTCTTTTTTTTTTTTTCTCTTATTGTTGCCATCACTTTAAGCAATTGCACTATAAATTGTTTCTGGAATTTTTCAAAAACCTTTATAGCATTAAATATACTAATGTTTGAAAGTCAGCTGTTCTAAATGTGATCTCTATGTATTTCTTACCTTAGTGTTTATTCTATTGCTGCCTTTTCCTCTTCAATTCATAGTGCTTATTCTTCATCCATCTCTTGGAAATGAATAGTTATGTGCGGAGAGAGGAGTTATTGCTTAGAGATTGTGATTTTTCTTTTTCCTTAAGGTCAAATGTTTACATATCCATTTCTATAATTAGATTATTTTTCCTTATTTTTTTTTATATCAATTATATATTTACAGTGCACTCTTCGTTTTCCTGTACCCTAGCTAAACTACAGTGCCTTAAAATATTGTATCTAATTCTGAGACCTACTGAGTAGTAGCTGCAGGCAGTTCAAGCACAGAGGTGTTGGAAATGTCTTTTATGTGTTCAGTAGCCTCTACAGTGTAGGCCTAAAAAGAACCATAAATAGGAATTGGTCTTTTATCCTTAGTTTTCAACATGGTCATATGTTGGAATTCCTTGCACTGATACTGACAATACTGAGTTTTTTAATTCATGACTATTTTAACCATGAAAGCGTGCTGCTGTGGAAAGAGACCGCTGGCTAATGATCCCCATAAACTATTTTATTTGTGTCCTTATCAGAAGAGGTTATTGTCCTGGAGACAATATACATAACTTCTAGGTAAATAATTTCTTTTCCTTGTATAGTTTCACGCTTCACTAGTTACTCACCTGCTACTTAGCTGCAGAACACTCTTTGTTCAAAAAGAATCAGGGAAAGCTGTGGACTGTTGTGTGACTTGCAGTGGCTGGACACAGAAAAGAGTCTGCAGCTGCAAGAGTCTTATTTGTTTATGTGCCTTATTAGTACGAAGTAAAGTTCACAATGAAGGCTGCCGATGGGACAGCTCTTTAATATGGAGGGTAAGAATAAAGATTTTGGTCAGGTTTGTCTAAGTGTTTGGCTGAATAAAATGCACATAAGTGTTAGTTGCTACGCATACATAACAGAGGTAGTTCTTTTGGATCTGAACATGTTTTGGAAATATAAGATAATAATTTTGAATTTATCCTAGCCCTCAAAATAGTAAGCCCAAGTGTTATCAGGAAACAAATACACTTCGAAGTATTTAATTCAGTTTTTCTGTGAATGTAATCAGTGAGCTACTGAAGTACCTGTGCTAAATGGTTTGTTTGTTTATTTACAAGAAGAAAGCTGTATTCCTGTGGTTTTCAATAGTAACGTAGCTATTGAAGTCAGGGTACAATGGATGCTATCAGAGAAGCCCCATATGGGTGCACTTTAGATCTTTTGAATACCACAAAAGTTTAGTGACCTAGAAATGAATCAATAAAAAGCCATCCTCTATCTGACAAATTGAAGAACTGAGGGATTCTTACAGATACATTGGCTTTAACAATTCAAGATACACTGTTTGTAAAGGCTTTCTGAGACACATTTAATCCTTAGAGTACTGTAGCAGAGTATGAGGTGTTTTAAATTTAGATCACTCTCCAATAATTCATTCCCTATTTTTACTATTATGAAAATCATTGTAAGATGATGTTTGGCACAAAATTGAGCATGTTGTTTACTTTCTAAGGAATAATTAATGTCCAAAATTATGATCCAGAAAGACTCTGTGTAGTTGCACACACATATACAAACTGTAAAATACTTGGACTAAGTGAAATACTGGTTTATACTCTACTAAATGTCAGTTAAATCCTGTCTATATGTGATACAAATCAGTGATGGCGATGGAGAATTTTAACCTGTAGATAAAAATTAAGAAATCAATACTTTTTGATTCACCTAGGACGATGTAAATGTTACAGCTGAGGATACTTCCAGAGCACCCAACTAGTTTTGCTTTCCTTCTTTTGTTCAAAGGGAGGGAGGTCTAATAAGATTGTCTCCTTTCACTGACATCTGCTGCAGTGATGTGATTATGTGGGAGGCTGGTGTCGTCTTTCAGGTAGCTCAGACAATGTAAAAAAAACCAAAAAACTATAATGAATAAGTAGCTACCATGCTGTCATTTTGATTTTTAGAGGGCTTTGGTTCTTAAATTGAGAATTTCATAGATGGAGACGAACACATGCAAGTCAATATACTGTGAATATTATGCTAGCAGCTATATTGCTGTAAACAACCAAAACATAAATGAGTGCCAACACTGAGGGGACAGGAGCTGTGTGTGTTCCTGGGCAGAGAACAGGACAGGAAGAATTACTTCTCATATGGGGTGTATTTTCTTTGTTAAAGAAGTTTGAGATCTAAGCAGGCTTCACTGACTGTATTTTTACAAAACAAGACTGTAATACTTTTTCAAAACTTTTTAAATAGTTCTGGTTCTGCAGTTGTTGTGCTTCAGTTTTATCTGAGTTGAGTCTTCTCTCTATCTTCATCCCATACATGATCTCCATCCTCAGTCCCAGCACAATGTACAAAGCTGAGCTACTGTTCTTCAGTAACGCTCTTGATGGATTTTAAAGCATGTGAGAGCCATCTCAGTAAATTATTGAAGTTCCAAACTTTCAAGGAAATTGCAGCTTGTAATTCTGTAAAGCTTTTGGAAATCAGTCCTGTTGAAATTTTAATAAGGAACCCAGCACTGTCAAGAGTAAGCTTTTTTCAGTTGCATGCTTTTCACAATGCCAATCTTGTCATGTTTTTACTAGACTGTTATTTTTTGAAAGGTAAATGTCTTGCTGGAAGTACATTAGAAAGCTAATGTGGCTTACTACACAGACTATAACAGCATCAATGGTAAATTACATTAATACAGCCTGACTTCTTAACGCCCTCACACTACAATAACCTGGACGTATCAGTGGCTAGTACAAGTAGCAACAGTGGTGTAATTATCCTGTTCCCTTTGTCTTATTTGGATATTCTGTTTGATGTAATTCTTTCTTTTAGCAACTGTTTTGCAAAGCATTTTTGCCTGTTTTGACATGTTGCTTTAGGGTCACTTCTAGGTGATTTCTTGGGTTTAATAAGAAGAAAACTTTTAAAATAAGTATTTCTCCTTAACAACAAAGTGGATAACCTTAATGTTATATCTTTAGGGATTATTACAAAGAAGAAATGTTAAATGTATACATTTTACCTTAAGGGAAAAGGAAAAAAAAAAAAGAAAGTATCCAAATACTACAATTAAAAGTTCCCCCCCCAGCCCCCCAGAAAAATGCAGGAATTTAATTCTATTTTGCCTAATATCCCATGGGGGGATATCTCTGGGAAAGGTCTTTCTTCTGCAGTGAATTTGGAAGCTTGTGGTTTGAATTTTGTTCTTTTGTTAGTCTAAGCACTGAAAGTGCCTGGTATTAGGAATGTAGCAATCCAACGCTAGTGTTCTGTGACTTGTTTCTTACATTTCCCCATTGCTATTAATATTCTTTCTCCTTTTTGGATATATGTCCCTTTTCTTTATTTCTTCCCACTCCACTTCATTGGTTCTTTTGATTCTTATGCTCCAAAACATGCTATTTTGCTACATATCAAAGTTACAGGGTTTTTTTGTTTTACTTCTTTAGTATTTTTTACAACTTAGATATGAATGTCAACTTCTGTATTTTCAGCCTTTGTTACTAGGTTTGTTTTGTTGAGGTGTTTACACTATTTTCATATGTGATTTATAATGGGAGGAAATTGCTTCCAAGTCCCACAAAGAATGGATCGAGTCTATTCTGTATAAAGAAAACTTCTCTCCATATTTTTCTGCCATAACCTCTCTGTGTTTTGTCATCCAGCAGCCAGATTAACAGATAAAATTAAAACTTGCATTGTTACTTTTACTTTTCTCCCGAACTAAATATTTTATATGACTTTCAAAGTAGATGTCAGAAATATATTGTTCCAAAAGGTATGATCTAAAATTTTCCAGGACAATTAATCATGTGGGTGGGTAGGTTTTCTTTTCTTGCTAGCACTGTGGCTGATCCCATCAGTACATTGGAATCAGATATGTGATTGATAACGATTTCTCTGGCTTGAAGAATTAGGAATACAATAATATCAAACATTTTTAAGGCTTTGGAATTGTATTTTACCTGTTGTACATTATGTACTCTAGGGGTAGACCCAAAGGCTTTTACAGTGTTGTGAAAATACAGGCAGGAGATTGATCTTGGGGGAAAAAAAAATTTTTGTTTTGTTTTTACAGAGGAAGATAAATACAACCTTTACTCCAATTTGTTGTTCAAGTATTTTCTCGCAGAGGGAGTTGTCTGTGGACATGACTTGTTTGTTGCTTCTGCTAAAGAGCATCCTGACAACATCTTAAAGGTAAAGAATTCTGTAGCTTTTGACAAGTAAAACTGTAATCTCTCAATGAATTTAAATACATTTTAATTGCATAGTTAAAAATTACTAATCTTTGTGTTGGGAAGTGCAAGAGTATTTACACTAGCCAGGTTTGGGAGTTGTCTGATTTGGACTAAGTCCTCCTTTTTACTTTTCAGAGGTTGATGTGAGGCAACAATTCTGCATTCCTCTATTGGAACTCCCTAGTGGAGTTACTATAAGAGATTCTAACTGAATGGCCAATATTACTACACAAAAATTGAGAAAAACATAATTTTGACTTCCTCTACTTTTCTGTTTACATATCCAACAAGTTTTGCCTGTGCCTTTCCACTCTTACCTTGACTATTCAACACTTCCTTTGCTTAACAGACAAGGCATGGTAGAGCTGATTCTCTGTACTGCTGTCCTGAAATTCCTTCACTGTATAATGTGCTAGGCATCAATCTAGAAAATTCCCTTTCATGCTTGGAAAGATTCTCCACTTCTGGAAATGGCAGTGTGTGTTATCTATAAAATATTTTTCCTCACCTACAAAAAGTCAGTCTAAAACTAGCATTGGCTACAGTTTGGTATACCAATCACAGAAGCAGAGGAGTTCTCCCTGTGACTCCTTAACTTGACTTACAAGAGAGGGCCTTCAGGTGCTCTCCTGTCATAAAAATGAGCTGTTTGGGATGTGGATATCTCCACCAAGTCTGGATTTTAGTATAATATATCTGACTGTTGAAGAATACTGCATTTTGATTTATGAGATTAGTAATTAGTTTATTTCAGTATCTGATTATACTGTGTTCAATATTGGGAAGGCAACACAGGTATGGTGCGTATCAGCCTGAATTATACCTTTTATGCTTGGGTTTTATTTATTTTATTTATTTATATATTTATTTATTTATTTATTATTTGAGTCTGAATTCAGTACATCCTATAGTTGTTATTCTAATTAACTGGTGTTTTACAGAAAGGTGGTTCATTAACATTATGTCCATAACTGTGTGGTCAGTCTATTTAAACACTTGTTTCTCTGCTAAGATGCTATAATTGCCCTATTCCAATTTTATGATGTGATCGGAAGTTTCTTGAACCTGTAACCAAGACAAATATTGCTGGTAGTAGGAAGGGGAGAAGACATTCTTATAGACCATAATTATCTTGAAATTGTGTATAACTAAAAGACAAGCAGAGGATAAAAAGCCCTGATCAGCTGCCTAAGATATACTATATTACCACCCACCAATTTATCCATCATCCTTTGAAAACATATTCGTGCCTTTTGTAGTCAAAGCTCCTTTAGGAAATTGGCATTAAGACATAATGCTAAAAAATTATACACCTCTGGTAAATCCTACAGAACTATATACATGCTGTTTTTTAGAAAGGATTTTAAATATTTGAGAACATTTCTGTTCAATCTATATCACTCAACAGAAAGCAACTCTTTTTACTCTAAGGGCATAAATACAGGAAATAGTATGCCATAATCCTGTGATCGATTGTAAAGTACAACTGATTGCATTGGTAAATGGAAAACCAATAATAAAATGACTGAAGGAAAAATCATATCTTAACATTCTATTTTCAGTACCAGACCTTATTAGGTTTAGTCCACAAACTGTGAAAGGCTGTGTGTTATGTGCTCAAGCTTAAAAACAAAGAGAAGCTAATAAAATGGGTGAGTTTTTTCTTGTATAAATTTCCTTCAAGGCACTGTGTTTAATGGCTATCTGTGCTGGTTTGAACTAATTGGAGGATTTGAATGAGAAATTAGACTATAGGCTGAGAGAGGAAAACACTGATGATGCTACTTCCCTCACAGCTTTACTGAGAAGGGAAAAAAAAATGTTTTAAGAGTTGTAACCCAAATATAGAGAAGTCAGAGTGCTTCAGACCTCTCTGGGCTGTGGCTGCTCTTGCATGGTTCCTTCTCCCTGCCTTTTGTACTTGATTCTGAATAATTCCACTAACTTCTTTTCCTACTGCTAACCCCCACAGCCAATCTACCTCCACCTAACTGCTGAAACAGATGGTGAGATAAGACTGGGGAAGGGGGGAAGGTGGTAGGGGTGGTTCATTTATTAACTTTCAGCCAACTGAGTCCTAGCCTGGGTTATTTCAAAGAGTGTGGGGGGGTATCTAACCGCTAAACCACCACACTATCTTTTTGTTTCTTATAATTTAGCACTCCAAAGTTAATACCAGCTGTTTTGAAGTTCCGTGTAGTGTATGTTTGAGAATGGAACATAGAAATTTCAGTATATGGTTATATGTATTACAGTGGAAATCTTAAATACTGCTCTGCTTGTTGTTTTAAAAAAAACCAGCAAGCAAGGCAGGTGAGTATTTCCTTGAACATCACTGTATCTAAAATTAGAACACGCTTGCATCTACTCCAAGTTAAGCTAGGTACCAAACTGACTTTGGGAAAACAATAATATAGAAACCATATAACACCTTGGTTCTTTATGCCCATTCTCCTGGTCGGTGCCAAGGTATAGTTTTAGTCTTAAAAAAATAATAATCTGTATTTGTGATGGCTTTGTTTCTGTATCTCTCACTTTTCCTATTATTTATAAAAAATAACAACAATAACCAGCCTCCTGAGCATCAGTGCTGTATTGCTGTGTATGCAAACAACCTCTTGAAAGAAAGCATAGCTGTCTGTGTGGACTTCTTTATTCCAGCAAAGTAGATCCAACCACGATGCCTACAATTCTCCCCCATAGATATGACTCTAAAACATTTTTTTGTCTAAAGGAAGAATACAAACCTGGGAGAGATGATCAGGATGGCGACCAGGGCATTCCAAGCATCCATTTTCAAAGTGCACTATGCTAACTCCTTGTCTCTAGGCCATCTGGTGTTGTGAAAGAAGCTGTGTATGAATGCAAGAGGTGCTTTTTCTGTCATCTCCACATTTTTTAGATGCTACATAAAGAAATTAAAAGCATAACAACTTGAAAGGTAAAAATATGTATGGAAGTAGGGCTACATTCCTATTGTCCCTTTATTCCCAGTTGTATTTTCAAAATACATGCACTTGTTGTAGTGATTCAGCTGCTGTGTGCTATTAAATGTTATCATCGCAGCAATCCAATTACAGTTACAGCACCAGTGAACTTTCCTACCACCCATTATCTCTCTTTCCAAAGTAAAGATAGCCTCCTGACACAAAGACTAGGGTTGAACCTAACCCTGGCAGCTGGCTCAGAGTTTGAAAGCTCCTTTTAAAAGTCTAATTTCTTTATTATATAGCTTTTGCTTATCTGTTTACTTTCCTTGCTTGCATGTTGGGTAAATGGAATCTCTATTTTACATGTCTCTGTATTAAGATGCAAATATTTTCATGATATCCTACATTACAAAACTCAGTTATAAACTTGACAGAGAAATTGCTTTGGTGTGAAAGAGGATGCTGGGAAAAAAAATAACTGCTTCTTTTTAAAAAGAATGAAATGCTTTTAAGCAGTACCCATGCTGGGAACTCTCTAAAGTGTAAAGCTTAGTCTTTGTCAAAAGTTCAAACCAATCTAATAAAAAGGTTTTCCAGAACCATAGGAAATAAATGTTTGGCTCAAATCTTAGGTTTCCTATCTACCAATCCTTGGCTGTTTATTAGGATATTTTGTGACCTTAGTTACAAAATTGTTTGGTTTTAAACACAGGTCTGTCTTAGCCTGTTAAATGTATCCAAAATGTAATAGCTTTAAAAACTCAAATGTTTAGGCTTCAGTGTTCACAAACAACTATGTTAGAAATCTGATACGGTGACTTTGTAGAGGCTATTTGCTCAGTGAATTAACTACTGCTTACAATGTTCATCCTTAAAGATGTTCATGAATAATGTTGTTATTAAATCTGTTTCAGCTTGTGCAGTATACACTGTTTAGAGAATTTTAGACAAAGGCACTCTCATTTTTATTTAGTTTCTTCACATTACTTTATTTACTACATCATCTTTTTCTTTTTTTTTTTTTCCTGCTGTATTTCTCTTTTATGTATTTAAGCATTCAGGAACTGATCCAGAAGAAGATGATTTTTTTTTTTTTTTTTAATGTAAACTAATTTTCTTGTATACATTCCTGGGTTTCAATCTTGTGAAATGGAGCCATAGTGCAAGGAAGTTAAAGAGTTCTGTGACTTGACTGTCTATGTAAAGTAGAGAATGTATTTTTGTGGGTTAAAAAAATAAATACCCCTTTCAATTTTACTTTCAATTAACTTTTTTCCCCCATCAAACAGGGGAATATTACTTCCCTTTTCTCTTCGTACAGTTCTTGTTTATCCTGAGTTGACATCCATTTGAGCCTCATATTAAAATTTTCATAGAACAGCCTTACCTGTAGATGGAAATAAACTGTTTCACAAGCACCACTGAAAGGAGAAAAATTCTGTATGCAGTCATTTGTGCTCTAGCAATAGATCTGGTCTCCACAAGTGTTTACAACCAAAGTAGAATCTTGCCCTGTTTTGGGAGTAGGGTTATTTAAACTGATATTTATATAATACATTATTGTAAAGAAAATATTTACCCTTCCTGACTTACCATCTGGTGTCCTTTAAATACTAAAAATTAACATAATGAAAAAGAGCCCTAAATTCATATGAGTTTTAACTATTTAATTATCATTGCACTTAGAGAACAACAGTGAATTGTCCTCCTTTCAATATTTTTTTATTTCCCATTTCTTTAATCATTGCTGTGATGATATTACATTGGAAAATAGTTGTGTAAAACCATGTGAACAGCAATATATAGATACATAAATAGATAATGTAAATTCTTAAGTACTATTAATTATACAGTTATTGAGACCCATAAGGATCAAAGGATTTTCTATAAGAGGGATTTCACATACAGCTTGGATTATGTTGCTAAATAATAGCACAGTAGTACTTCTTTAGCATTGTAAAATAGCTTAGAGAGGAGTATGATGCCTATAGTTGGTGTAATGCATTGGTAATTAAGAGGGTGTGAGGTTAAGCTTCATTAACTGCTGTGGGATTGTATCTCGGATTTTATTATCCCCTAGAGAACATAAGAAGTGAGAGAGGTCAAACTGTTAGAATCTGATTTTGCTTCTTGCATCTGCCAAAACAAGGCAGGCAAAGTAATGTGGCAGCAAACACAGAAGGGCCTGGATTGCTAGCAGATAGGCTAGCAATGATGAAAGATTTCATCATTAAATTATTGCACGTCTGCAGTAAAGCCTTTGTAAGATTGATTTGTAGAGAACAAAGTTATTTTAATTGTATTGTCATTACTTGTTAGCACTTTAGAAAACTTTTTTTCCCCCAGACTTAGAATTAAAAACACAGCAACAAGCTTCCTTCTTTTCCCTTCCTGCTACATCTCGCTCTAGACACAGCTGAAATGTCCCAACCAAACCACACTTAGTAACTTTAGCACTTGTCTACCTTTTTGTGTATTCATGCTGAATAGCAAAGACTTGTATTTTAGTTGACCCCAAGGAATGGTATATGTTTTCATACTTTTTTTTATTATTATTATTTTAACTAC
The DNA here is from genome assembly GCA_013396835.1 of Psilopogon haemacephalus. NCBI lineage: Eukaryota > Metazoa > Chordata > Aves > Piciformes > Megalaimidae > Psilopogon > Psilopogon haemacephalus. Next base: position 2,266,905 of record VWZI01022230.1, read on the forward strand.
TGTATTGCTACATGCTTTGTTTTTGGGGTTTTTTTTCTATACCTTATGAGAGATTTGTCTTTTCTTAGCCTGGGAGAATTTAACAGCTCTCAGGAGCTGACACACTGATGCCACAAAATTGTCATTCCCAAAGCTTTTCAAATGTGGGAGCTGAGATATTTTTAAGCAGAAATAGGTTAAATAGACATATTATGGGCTGATAAATCCACTCTCTTTTTCTTAGTCTTCTGTTTAAATACCACTTCTATTTCTGAATTCTGGGTGAAAATTTGGAAGCGATTCTTAAACATTTTAATAATCTCATTCTTCTGAAATTCTGGTTTAGATTTTACAACTATACGTTTATTTAATGCTCAACAGGCTCACAATCCCAAAAGTTCCGACAAATGCAGCAGAGTTTAAGTGCTGCTTACATATGATGGAGAAGTACAGTTCTCAAACAGAAATAATGATTTCATGAGACTGATGGGAACTAATCTCTTTGCTTCTGAATTTGTAGTGATTCTGAGAGAAAAGGAGTTGTGTTAAAGCCCTGCTTTTGAATCTCTCACAGGCAGATATTTTGAAGAAAATCCCAGGCTTAGCTATCCTTGGATGTTGCTCGTAGAGGCCATGCTCTCCACTGCTCTTCATATGTGTTCTGCTGCGTGGTTTTCAGTTAGTTTTTGTTAGAAGCCTCTGTTCTGTGGATAGCTTAACTCCTTGGTCTGCTTCACACTTTCCTAAGGTTTTTTTTGTTTTGTTTTCTTTCTGTTTTTAAGAACAACCTGAAAACTGATAAATGTTTTGTAGTTCTTGAAAAGTAATGCAACCTTTCATGACACTGAAGAGTTGTGAAGTTTATGTATCTAACCAGCCAGCCTTTATTTTGAGAGTGTACCTGTGTTGTGACAACTGGAGAATTCTCACTTAGGTGCACTCTATCACTCAGGCGTGGTCAGGTTTGAAAAGAGCTGTTTTGTTGAAACAAAGAATAACATTTACTTTGCAGTGTCAGAGGGGGGAAAGATTTTTAATCTAGGTCTAGTTACCGTGAAGATAAAAGGAAATGTTTGGATCAATGTTTTGGACCAGTTTTCTTTTCAGTATTTCCTGTATTACACATAAAGCAGGTTTATGTAACTCTTTTGTATCTCTAGTTCTCCCCCAGTTCCAACCCTACTAACCAATTTTAAGCTCCCTAGCTTTCAAAATGTGCTCAAAGTTGTATTTTTTTAAATTATGGAATGGAATCCTTGAATCAACACATCCTAAAGGAAAAACAGCATTAGCAGTGACCTATGCATTCCATTCAGCCTTTTAGCAGGCTAGTGAAGGTGTGCATGTTGGCTTATGGTTAATGCAAACACCTTCAAACAGCAACTGCATGTCCTGCTGCTCTTTCACATACACTTCAGTGTAAATGGGAGGGAAATGAGGCCAAAGAGAAGCTGGGATAATAGTAATAAAGTTAGGGTGCAAATCTAGAGGCAAACAATCTTCATTAGTTTATTAATCTTTATCTAAAATATGCTCAAGTTGCAGATAGATCGTGAATAGTGTCGGAATTTGTTTTTCCTGTTTGTGTTTAAGGACATCTTGAAATGTATTTAACCACATTAAAATACAAAGTGGAGGTCAAGCAATTGTTCCTCAAAATTCCAGTCAGCTCCGAATGCAGACTACCTTTTCCAAATTGCGGTATGAAGCCTACTAAGAGTCCATGAAGGTCACAGCCACCACCTGCAAGAACATGATTCAGGACAAAATGTCCTGAATTAGAGCAAAATGTCTGTTGGGATAGAAAATTGTATGGCCATGAGACCTAACAGTGCCAAAATGTCTTAGTCCATCATGTGAACATGTTTCTTGTAAGAGCACAGTGTATCTAAGAAATAATCTTCAGCTAAACCTGGTAGTTATTAGGTAAATTTGATTTTTGAAAAGTAGCTGAGGGGTATAAGAGAGTTCAAGTGCTTCTGGTTCTTTCTCTGGGGCAGCAGGGGACAAGACAGCAGAAACCAGAAGCTGATGGATATGCTTGAGTGGCGTGGTACATACTGAGTCATGGCTTTTCTAGTGTTGCTTTGTGCCAACGTTGTCATGTTTAAACAGACGTTTTATAATACTAGTAGGTTTTATTATGTCAGAACAAGATCTCTTTATTGTGTCAGAAGTTAAAAGTAAACTATATTGGCAAAAAGGCTATTTTAGATGGATACTTAGAGAGGTTTTAAACTCCGGCAGCCAAAATCTTTTATCAGCTTCAGGTGAAACCATTTTTCCTTGACCTCTTAATCCGTTTTGTTCCTAGCAGCAAAGGCATACCGCAGTGCCTAATTGTCTTGCACTGATAGTGTGTCTGTCTCTGAATTTTGTGGACAGAGCTTCTCAGCTGTCAACACCTAAGATTTTTGATGTCTCCTCTTTGTATAGTCCCAAATAAGGAGGTTTTGTTGGCAAGTAGTTTTTCCAGTGTGATGTGAGGGTATTACTTTATCAGTAACCTCTGATTTTAGAGTAAAATGTCATCTCTGTATAGAACATATATTAGGTGTATATATAGCTAAATGCCCATGTCTCAAGTTTTGTCTTTGCTAAGTGCAAGTGAACCAGTACTATGACAGGCATTTGTCATGAATCTAGAGGAGAAAAATATGAAATAATGAAATTACTGGCGCTGGTTTTCTCCTTACTTCCCATAAAGGCAATTGTAAAATAAGCCTGGATTTCAGCTTTGTGGGTGGTGATAGGTGGCCAGTGACAACTTGTTATATCAGTGGTAGGATCTGAAACAGGCAAGCTCAGGGAGTTTGATGAACTGCTTAGGCAGGATTTCATGATCTCTTCCTACCGTGGCTGGCCCTTTTTTTTCAGAAAAACAGAGGTTAGCCACCACTATAAAAAGCTGCAGGCTGTATTGGGGAGCCAGTTGATCTTGGTGAGTGAAAAGAAGAGATATCTGGAAATGTTTTGGCTTGTAGAATTGTTCCTTTACAGAACTCACTTTTAAAATCAAGACTGATTTAATTTATTCATTTTTTAATTAGTGTGATGGAGCACCATACTGTGATGATCACGTATCAGCAGCTCTTCACTGGAAAAGACAGACCATTTTACCATATTCGCCTTAAATATATGAGTACATGGATTAGGAAATTAAATCTGCATAACAGTTCAACTCTTCAGTAATTTGTTTGCAAAATAACACCTACTAGAAAATAAGATTGATTAACTCTTTATTCTGGGTATATGAAGAATAAAATCAAGTTCAAAATAACATCTTTCTTCTTTTTAGATAAAGCCTTTTAAAAGTTCTCTTAGAAGTAAATGCAAGTAATTTGTATCTGCATATATGTGAAACGCATTGGCATGCTTGTCAGCTCATGTTTGTATTTGTTCCTGTCTCAGAACATTGCAGTGCAGTGTTCTGTTTTCATTTTATTCTATCTTGTCAGAAATCTTTGTCTTTGGTTTGAAAGTTTCCCTGCTTTCTTTCCGAGTACCTATAAGAAAATTTTGACAGAAGTAAGTTTCATCTTTCACATTTTTAACAGGTGTTTCAGTAAAACTTTAATAAAAGCTATAAACACTAATTTAAGATTATAACATTCCTGTAGCTTTCCTACCCATAAAGCTTAATTTTTGCAACCACGATAGTATCAGTTTATCACCTACAGTTGTGCTGTTAAACAAGCCATAAGACAGCTGAAAAATTAACTCTGTACATAACCACTCCCATGAAGAGCCTTTACCAGTCTTTTTGAGTTTGTTTGCAAAAAGAGCAAATAAAATAGTTCCTTTTTCTCAAAGATGTGGCTTGCATCTTCTGCTTAGGTACAGTTGTTCTCCTTCTGCAACTTTGTTAACTACTTAAAAGTTTTCATAGCTTCCACCACCTTTTCTCTTGGAGGATGTACTAATGAACTACTCAGATACCAAAACAACAGAGCTGGAATTAGAACCATTTTCTATCAATTTCACATCTGTCCATTTTATTAAGATAACTGTATTAGCTATTTTTCTTTTTTTTAGAGTGGGGGTAAAAAAGTTGAATTGCCATTGCTACTATAGATAGCTGACACAGTTCCATTCTCCACCTGTAGGAACTTCCAGCCCCTTTGCTTGATGATACCCACAGAAATGAACTGGGAGAAGCAGCAACAGTTGTTAAAGCTGAAGATTCTCAGGATTCTATGAAAATAGCCTGGCGCTACCAAAATTTGCCAAAACTGGAGGTAATCAATATTTCGCACTTCTTTCCTCTTGCACTGAAAGGGAATTTGCAGAGCAAATGCTTTTCAATAGAAACTAGACAACAGAGCTGCTAATGGATAGTGTTACAGGGTTGCCTTCTGAGGGTAAATTTTCATATACCATTATATTTTTTGATTGCTGGAGATTAGAAAGGAAATTTGAGAGTTTGCAGGAAGTAAAACTTAATACAGGCAATAACAATTTAAAGGGAAAAAATCATTAAATGTCTGTGGTATTTTTTAATTTGTATTATTAAATTGTGACAGCTTTTTATGCAAGTTTTAATAATGTGGACTCTTAGAGACTTTGTCCAAATTCAGTTGTACATCAGTTGCTTAAGTAGGCTTAATCAGCAGTATGTGCTAGATCTCTGTAGTGAAAGTACTGTGGATAGCAAGCTGTTGACCTGCTTATCCATGTGCATAACAACTAAAGTGAGCACTTGAGATTGTATCAGCTTCACTGTCACTAGAAACTAATCACTGGGAGGGAGAATATAAGAAGCAAGCACTGTGGTCACTCTTTCAGAGTTTACAGTTGTTGGTGTTTTGTGAATAATACATCTCCTGTGGATGGTGACTTTCTTATTTAATCCAATGGCACAATCAAGCTTTAATAAGATTACAATATTTTTGGGTATCTAGAACAAAAAAAGTTACTTTGTCTATATATATATATATTTTAGCTTACATTTATAAATCCTGGTTTAGATGTAGTCATAACTGCCCAGTAACTTCAGTCATATTCTTAAAAAACATAATTGGAATGTGACAAAATGATCTTACAAGGCCTGGCATGTTTGGTTTTCTGTGAAATTGCACAGACATGGCTATATAGTTGTGTCAGAAAAGACTTATATATGGTGACATGCCAAATCAAACAACCTTCAGGGTAATCATATAACCTCATCAATTTTATCATTGTGGAGTTTGTCGTGCCACTCTGAACCAGCTCCAAAATAATTTGTCTGCTTCAAAATCTAGCAGAATTCCTTGCAGGTTGCTAACTTGCATGTTGTTAACAGATAGTGTTCTGATATTCTAGCAAAATAGACAAACGTGCAAGTAATCCAGTTAGGTGTGCACTCAGCTTCCAGAACTTCACAGAGGTGGTCACTTCTTCCCCTAATACAATATTTCTCTACAATGCATTATATACTTGCTTTCATTATTGAAATTGGATTGGGCAAGGTAGAATAAAATGGTCAATCTGTGGTGGGGTGTTTCCTTTACTGCTGTCTATGCTGGATGTTGATCATTCTAAATAGTTGACATATGGTGGGTTTTTTTTAATGAGTGTGTTAAATTTATTTTTTTACTTTACAAATGGCAACTAAAAGCGTAATTCTTAAACTATCTATACCTAAAATTGCTCAGGATTCTTTGATCTTAGTGAAAAATAGTTTTGAAAACTGTATTTTTCAATACTTTCTAATGCAGTTTTCATCAGATTTTCCTGATGTGCTAAATTGAGTTGAGTGGTGAATACACTGAGGAAACATCTGATGTTACCTTGCAGCACCCTGGATGTCTAATGCAGTTGGTACTACCATTTAATCAACAACTTTGCTAGTGATTTATTCTTTGTATTTTCTTTTGGTAAAAAAAAAAAAAACTACCTTTAGTAAAATTTCATGGTGTATTTTTCCAATTTGATTTTGAATTTGAATTAATAAATTATCACATTTTCAAAAACTACTGTCAAATAGTTTCAGGCATGGAAGAGAGAAAATACCTTTGCTCTTAAGTAGAATTCTAATAATTTTAGCAGAAAGCTTTTTCCATCCAATATCTGTATTTACATGAAGAAAGAGTGCTGAGTAAAAGCTGTCTTTGTGGCATATTTGCTGCTTAATTTAGGTTTTATTTCTAAGTAATAAGAGACGTTTCTACTATAGTCCCCATT
>VWZI01022230.1:2273454-2343258 GCA_013396835.1 Psilopogon haemacephalus
TTTTTGAATGAACTGCTTGTGTTCTTGGGGCAATATATAAACTGTCACAGCATGAAATCAATTTTCTGCCTTGATTCATCCTAAATCTGAGATTTCTAGCACATTAGTATTGCAATTAGAAACATTAACAGCAGACGGTAGCATAAAAGCAGGCTCTGCTCACTGACAATTTAGTGTATTTCTCCTTGTGCAAAACAGGAATCCAGGCAAGAACAGGCTTGAGCCTCCAATCCACTAATAAATTTATCAGACTTAAGAGGAAAGTCCCTGCTTCGCACTCTCCATGGTCATTCTGCTAAGGCAGATTATTCATGCTTACTTGATTCAGGTAGGCTTTTTGCAAGCTTCCCTGCTAAGCCTGGGAATGCAGTACATTGAGGCCTATTCACAGGCTTCTGACATAGACTGAGCTTTTATTGCATGGTGTTTTATTATAGCCAAATCCTAGTCTCCACCCAGTTTGTAGGCACTGTGCTTATTCTTTTGAATCAAGAGAGGTTATCACCTACCTTAATCCATGCAGCAGGGTGGATTAAGGACACCAATGTGCCTCAGGATTCTCAAAGAGGATCCTGGAAACTTCTTGTTTCTTCTTTTTTGCTGTCTTTACTAAACTCTATTGGGCCTCAGTAAGGATTTGCATCTGAAATGGGCAACCTGGAGCTTTTCTCAATGAAGACATCAGATCAAAGTTCAGTTAGTCAAGGCCTTTCTAAAACATTAAGGGGGCTTGGAAGTACACAATAAAAAGATGAGCTCTGGCAGAGATTGCAGTAAAAACATTCTGATCTGTAATCCGGATAAAGAATAGATTATAGGCCAAAGAACAGCCCCTGTTTAAATTGCTTTCAGAATCCTTGTTTTAAATAAAGTTACATTTTGCATTAAAAATATTTGGACTTCGATACATACTTTTTTTTTTCTCTGCTTCCTTCTTTAAAATCACTGATAAGAAGAGTTATTTAAAAGAATTACTTTGAAAAATTTCAGAATTTCCTCAATAGTTCTCTAACAACTTAGAACATTCTATAAAAGGAACCAAAACTTAGTATAATGTTGTCCTACTTGAAGCTTATACTTAAGCTGAATGGGAAGAAAACAGAAGTTTCTTTCAAGCGCATTGCTATTTAATTAGTTAATTAATAGGTTGTTGCAATCAGTGTTGTTGTTTCCACAGGCCAGCCCAACCACAACTACGAAGTTTGGCCACTATTATGATATTTCTAAAAAAATGCCTCCAGAACTGTTACAATTCATAAAATGGCAGAGTTTTTACCTTCCTGAAGAATTAAATTTACCACCTAAAAGGAAAATATGGTAAGTTGTGATACCATGAACTTCTGTTACATGTTCCATTTTGCCTGGGTAATAGTAGTAAAGGATATTTTTTTGCATTTACACTTGCTGTGAAAAATTTCATAGGCACACATGGCTCACAAGTTTAACTGTGGGTCTCATGTCAGTGCTACATGCCATGACTGGCAGCAAAGCTGCTGTGGCACAGACAGTTCAGTAGATTGACTCCTCAACTGTGGGGGGAAGCAAACTGGCAGGCACAATTAAGGCAGACATTACTAGGACAGCCTAGGACACAGCTGCATGTTGAGCCCAGCCCTGCTGACAGCTGAGTGTGGGGACTGGGGAGAACTAGTACTATCTGTCTGTGAACTACTCCCTGAGCACCATGCCTCATCAGATGTACGTGTCAGGTGGCTATCAGGAAGATATCTGTGCAGTTTGTAGGGCTAAGAAGACAGGCCATCCTTGACCTACATAGCTTAGAATGCTATATCACATTAGTTCATTATGTGACTTTTATTTCTTGCATCCTACAGCTTCACCTAAGGAAAATACAAAATACTGTGAATAGAATTACAATCAGTAATTATGTCTTACACAACATCCCTAATTCCAGACAAAATCATAAGCTCTTCTTTGAATTAATAATTAATTATAGTTTATTTCTATTCGTAGTGAATTAAGGAAGACCAAGAGAAAATGAGTGACAATAGCAAAGACTCACAGTAGCCTGTAGCACACATGTCCATTTTATCCTTCTTGGAGACATTTCAAGTCAAGTCAAACACCAAATGGGGGCTAAAAATTCCCTTGTTCAGCCCAGTATTTGTATAATAGCTAGTTTTATAGAAGTCAGTGCATAGGGCCAGATCCCAGAAGCAGCAGAACAATGTGTTTTGTTGTGATTAATTTTCATTACAGTACACTCAAATACAAAAACTGAGATTTCTGAAAGAAGTGCAGTACAAAGCACCTCTCATAGACCTGTAGAAAAACAAAAGCCAAGTCTCTGTGTAATTTGTTTGTGTTACATGATCAAATGTCAGTGGTTTGTAAAGTACATTTTTGTGATGTTGCTACAAAAAGAAACAAAAAAAAAAAAAACTTCAGGAGAAAGCAGAGCACTTCCATTTTATGCTTTCTCTAGTAACTATTTGAATGAATATTATTTAGATATTATGTATAATCATTAATATTTTTTAGTAGCAAGGCCATAGAGTACAGGCACAAGCCTATCAGTCAGACAGGTTGCAGATGCTTAAGTTGTTAGTGAGGAATTTTAAGTCTTTTCTGTCTTTTCCCTAGCTAAGTAGGGTTTAATTCAACTAAGTATATTGCTGTCAAGTATTTGTACATTTTACATGAAAATCAAATTAGCTCATAGGATAGGAAATGGACTTTAACTATTATGCATTTGGCTTGATAGCCTTGCCTAACTGATATTTTCCTTCTGTGCTATCCTAATAAAAGTTCATCATTATTACCATATGAGCTCTAGAATTATTTTTAGTTTTAATCTAATGGAAATTGTAGATTAAGATCTTGGCAAATTGGTAGATCAGAGTGATGAGCTGAGAAATGTGATTAAATAAAGATGGATTTTGGGAAGATTATCTTCTTTTCCTCATTCTGCACCCACAATGTGAGTCTTCTTCAAGAAACCTCGATGAGGAAATGAAACCATCAAAGAATCACAGAATGTTAGGGGTTGGAAGATACCTCAAAAGATCATCTAGTCCATTTACCCTGCCAGAGCAGGGTCACCTAGAGTAGGTCAAACAGGAATGTGTCAAGGTGAGTTTTGAATATGTTCAGAGAGGGAGACTCCACAACCTCTCTGGGCAGTTCCAGGGCTCTTTCACCCTCACATTGAAAAAGTTTTTCCTTATGTTCACATGGAACCTCTGTGCTCCAATTTGCACCCATTGCCTCGTCATTGGACATCACAGAGCAGAGCCTGGCTCTGTCTTCCCAACACCACCCTTCATATCTTTATAAACATGAACAAGGTCACCCTTAGACAAATCTAAACAGTCTTGAAGCGCATTAGAATCTGACATACAGAGAGCAGTAACTCTGTTGTCTGCTGAAGGTAGGACCAGCAGTAATGGACTGCAGTAAACTGTAGTTTAAAGGCATTTTTCTAATGAGAGCTGCCTTGCAGACACAGGTTGGGAGTATTGTAGAATCTCCATCACTGAAAATTTCTACAGACAAGTTAGGTAAATATCTGTCAAAGACGGTTTAGATGTAGTTCATCTTGCCTTGGGGCAAAAAGATAGACTACCTGACCTCTTGAGGTCCTTTTTATCCCTGTCTTCTGTGATTCTTTAATACACATTAGTCACAGTGTATTAAATCCAATAGTAAGTATGAGTGCTACCAATTATTTTATTGCTCTCAAAACGTTTCTGTTTTTTTTCAGAAACCCAACATGCTTGTACTGTATATTTTACAAATATTGTGCTAAAATTCTGAAGGAAGCATTCCTTTCTCAAAGAACAAAACAAAGCTCGCAGTTCTGTTAGGATGATTTAATTAAAGTTTTTAAAAGAATGAAGGAAAGGATATTATTTTGTTGGCATTAATATTTGAAAAATCAATATAATGCTTCTGGTTTCTAAAACTAACTTCAGTATACTATAGAATCATAAAATCATTAAGATTGGAAAATACCTTTAAGATCATAGAGTCCAATGGTAACCCGACTACCATGAGCGCTAAACTATATCCTGAAGCACCACATTTGTAGCTGCTTGAACACCTCCAGGAATGGTGCCTCCAGCACCTCCCTGGGCAGCCTGTTCCAATGCCTCAGCACTCTCTTAGTAGAGAAGTTTTTCCATATGTCCAGTCTAAACCTCCCCTGGCACAACTTAAACACATTTCCTCTTGTCTTGTCAAATAGTTGTAGACTGCAGTAAGATCTCCCCTTAGACTTCTCTTCTCAAGGCTATCATAGAACAGATAGAATTACCTGAAAGAAAGTAATATGTAAGTCACAGTTAAGACTTCCAATAGAAGTTAACAATTTGTGTTAGACCTCATCCTTGATTGCCTGAAAGTTCCACTGAGAGCTTGAGCCAACCTCTTTTACTCCACATTACGGCGAACTAGGAGCATGGACATGGTTAGGTAGTATGGCTCCATTACAAGATATCATTTCTTAAAACATAAGGTTCTCAAACTATGGTGCATGGCAAAAAAAAACCTGGTGGCATAATGCTAATTACTTGTATAGTACTACAAAATCTCTGTCATCTGTTAGACCAACTACCTCCAAAAAAAGTACTGATAGCCTGAGAGGAGATAAAAGCCAAAAGTTACCAAAATTACTTGAAATTCAGAATAATTTTTAAAATAGATTTTTTTAAAATTATCTTAAGATAACTTGACAGAAAGTGACTATAGTGACCATATGTTTTACAATCCTTGGAAAAGCTGTGCCACACCTTTTAAAAAAGCAGGATTCTTTGTTGGAATGTTTTGTGGAAGAAAAAGCATGTATTTGTGAAAAGAACCTTGATGTTTCTAATTCTCTAGTATCACATTAGTAAGGTAGTTTGCCTCTGTAGCCAACATCTGTTGCAAGATAATCACAGTGCTTCCCTTACAGAATCAGCAATGTAGAGGCTTTGACCCTTTTTAGAAATCCTGTATATCTCTCCCTGTCCACACACACACTTGGCTTTTTATGCACTTGCAGAGAAAGGAGAGTCTTTGAGAGATTAGAATGGAGTTATTGACTGTCCTTTTATTCTGCAATTAAAGATCAGGTTTGGAGGTTATCTACATCATTTGTTCTCCTTGAAGTTTGGGTCAACCTTTCTTCTCTCCCCTGTGTTTCTGCACACACTTATGCTTTTTGACAGAGGAAGGTGAGGAGTGCTGTGTTTGCTGTCTTCTCTGTGGTTCTGGTACCTGATGGCTAAATTAGATTGGAAGGTCCCTTTTTGGGTAATCACTCAATGTGAGCAGAATTTCATTGCTGCATGATAAACATTAATTGAAAACAGACTGGGAAGTAATTTGTGATGGAAGTAGTAAATAGGGATGGATGTTTATTGCCAAAAGAAGGCATAAACCCTCTCTTATCTCTTTCTTCTTTTTTTTTTTTTTTTATGTTAGGGATGGGCAGTTATGTCCTGTCCCTAACACAAGCACCAGGTAAATGTGGTTGTGCAGCTGACAGCAACTGTTTTCCGGTTGTTGTTGCTAGGATATTCTGATGTCCTTTTTGTTGCTTTGCTAAAGCTGGTACTTAACAGGAAGGCAGAAATATCCTCTGTGATAGCTGTGTGTTGCACAAAAGGCTTACTTTCTATTTCTCTACTTCTGTCGTCGTCGTTCAGTTGCAGTAACCAGAAGAGAGTTTGATAATCAAGGGAACTAAAATAATTAACCTATGGTTTTTCAATAATACCTGTAAAATTTATCTTTAAAATGTTGGAAAAGAATAAATTTAATCTAGAGTCTAGATTTACTGATAAATTTAGATAAAAGCAGTTCAACTGTCTTGCCTAATGGGGTCTCCTTATACATAACAAGGCTATTTGTCATACCTTTGATAACCTAACCTTTGTTAACTGCTTAGAAACTATCAACAGAGAAGTCAGAGGCTCCGTTGTAACTAGGATACCTTCTTGCCAGCCCCTGCTCTATCCATTACTAAATTGCTAACCAAAAAAAAAAGAGCAAAGAGGGAATTGTTTAAACTCATTATCAGAATTAAATGCTGTTTAGTAACAAAGCCAAAAATAAAAAGACTAGAACTTAGAAAATAAGAAGCACCTTATTTCCTTCCTTAAATATTATGACAAACATTGCCAGAAGGGTAATGCAACTTGGTTTTATAAATAGTGTTTCCACGGTATTTTTATGTCCTTATTTCCATAGCACAGTTGAAATTCAAGTAAACCATTAATATTTTAAGAAGAAATAGAAGAGCAACGATTGCTACATTTTCAAAAGAATCTATGTGCATTACATTATTTTATTTCTTTGCCAATTTTTTTTTTCTAATGGATGAATTTAAAATATATTTTATTTGTTTGAATTTTGGAAACCTTTAATTCTGTTAATGCTTTGTTTTATGATCTATCTACTAACTTTTGAAAACAAGTTAGTAATAAACCAGGAATTGCAAGTGCTGTGATCACAGTTGTGTTCTTTAGCATGGAACAGTTTGGGTTGGAAGGGACCTTAAAGATCATCTCAGCAGCCCTAGAGATAGCATGATAATGCTTATCAGCAAAAAAAAAGTGGTAGATCCACAAACATTCAAATGCTAGTTTTGGGGGCAAAGACCACAGTTGTGATTTTGTACACATGCTATGCTCCTGGCTGTGGCTACAAGATAGTTGCAGGCTCCTGCCTAATGTTGGTGAGTTCTGTAAACAGTCTCTCTCTATCCTTCTTTTAGGCCCCCTTCAGGTACTGGAAGGCTGCTATTATGTCTCCATGGAGCCTTCTCCAGGTTGAAAAATCCCAATTTCCTCAGCCTGTCCTTGTCTCAGAGGTGTTCCAGACCCTCTAATCATTTTCCTGGACCTGCTCCATTAGGTCCTCCATGTCCTTGTTTCTTATGCTCTGATGCTGTATCAGAAAAAAAAGGTTTTAAGAGATAAACTTAAGTAGATGAACACTTTAACTGTGGAAATGTTGCCTCTTCCATATTTTGTAGGCTTTGTTTGTTACAGCAACTGTATGCTTGGAAGTTTTCTGTAGTAAAAAGTCAGCTCTGTTCATCAGAGCATTGATTAGGTATATTTGGAATAACCATTGGGTAGGCCTTTGTCAGTTATAGAAGATTAGTACTCTGCTGTAATGGCTTCAGCTTTAAGTTGATACATTAAATCATTAATCTTCTAAATGTAAGTGAGCCTGACATAATTAAGTTATCTTAATCCCTGAAGATTTTAGCTTTCACTGAATGTCTGAGCCCTGAACTAGTTAACGTGAAGCAATCACTTTATTCAAAGGGTTTTTTTATTCTGGGACAGTTTTTTCTGTATGACACTGTTGGGCTGAAAGCTGCATCTGCTTATATTTATTTTTAATACAGCTGTTAGAGACATATGGAAGAGTATCAAAATATGTTACTAAGCCATTTCTTCCTCCCAACAGTAATATGAACAATGCTTATGCAAGGCTGCTCGAGTCCATTCAGAGGATCATCTACCAGCAAGGGTTTGATGGCTCTGATCCCCAGGTACTGAAGACATTCAGACTCTCTTACAATCCTGTAACTAATGTTTTCCAATTTTTCAATAGTGGCACAGAAAGCTCTTGGACAAAGTAACATGAAACAAGCTGTTTCTAAGCATTGCTAAAGTAAACAAGAAAAGTAAATAGAGAATGTGGTTCATATTTTAATGTGCCTTTGGAGTTTTTACCTGTTACAGATAACACAAACCATGCAAGAAAGACCCCTAAGCCAACATTAATAAAATGCAATTAGCTAATAAATGGATTGCCAGATATAATGTAATTAAGCAAAACACATTTTCCCTCAGTTGTTTTTCAGACTGTTACATTAGCAATAATGTGTTCAGAATTCTTGAACTTTCAGAGTGAATTTTTAATGCATTAAATGGTGTGCTTCTTTATGTTGGGAGCATTGAAACACAAGCAAAGAAACAAGAATGCTATTTCAACTTACAAATCCAAACTGCTTACCAGACTTGTAAACATCTCTGTGCTCTTTATAAATCATACTGTGGGTAATCAAAAATATTTTAAGCATAACAACATAGGCTGAAAGCCCTTTTCTAATATGAGCATATTTGTCATATTCAGTAAGACGTGAGTCCTTTGGAGTTCCTAAAATAGTAGATTAGATATATTGATGCTTAATTGATTGATAATTTGTTATTGTATAATAGAAATGCGACAACAGAAGTTATTAATTATGGATGCTGGAAAGCTTCAAAGAATATGATACAAGACTGTGTACTGTTACCAGTTGAATATCTTAGAAATTATTTTTTGCAGGGAAGATAATGTAGGAGTGGATGTCTAACAGTATGTCTTAGAAACATTACCTGCACAGAACACTTGTGCGTAAATCCAGGATATTTGTGCTCAGGGTTTAGTCTCTGCTGAGATTTATGGGAGAGCTTGCTTTCCCTTTGGTGGCAGTGCCAGTCTGGAGAAGTAAATTGGTCCCTGACAGGCACCTCTCCCCTGCTCGCAGTGGTAGCCATGGCAACAGGCATGTCAGCCCACTGTACAGCACCATGCTCTGAGATGCTCCTCCCGCACCGTTGACAGGTCCTGTGGAAGCCTGAGAGCTTGCTGGCTGCGAAGAGCAGCGCTGAGTGCAACAAACACCCTGCCAACCTTCAGCCAGCAAACAACCTCCTGCTGGAGACATTAGCCTGGTGTTTCTTATTTTACTTTGTATATTTCTGAATTAATTTTTTTTTAACCTGTTTAAAAAAAAAAAGAAAGGGTTGATCAGAGCAAATATTTTTGTTTTCGTTTGTTGGGGTTTTTTTTGCTTGCAAGCAGAGGAAAAATAAACAGCGTGGATATTTTCTGTACTTGTTCCTTGTTTCAGAATGTCTTATTAGTGTCAGTAAAGTCTTTAAGTCTGATGAATTTAAAAGAATATCTTTGCTAAATGTCATGCATAAGTTTCTGAGTTGAGACCTTAAAAGATAGAAAAATATCTCTTTTTAAGGCCAGGTAATCCATCTTGAAACCCATCACTGCTTGCATTGTTGTTTCTATTTCAAGGCAGACCATAGAATCACGGAATGATTTGGGTTGGCAGAGATGTCCAAAAGTCATCTAGTCCAACCCCGTGCAGTGAGCAGGGACATCCTTCACTAAATCAGATTGCTTAGAGCCTTGTCCAGCCTCACATTGAATATCTCCAGGGAGGGGGCTTCATCTACCTTTCTGGGCAACCTGTTTTGGTGTTCCAGTGTTTTCATGGTAAAGAACTTGTTCCTAACATCTAATCTAAGTCTTCTCTACTTTCAAGCCATTGTCCCTCATCCTATCACTGCCGGCCTTTTGAAACAATCCATGTGCAGCCTTCTTGTAGGCCCCCTTTAAGTGCTGGAAGACTGCTCCTCTCTGCTGTGGTAAGGCATCACTTGGAGTACTGAATCCACCTCTGGAGCCCTCAACACAGAATCACATAATTAACCAGGTTGGAAAAGACCTCTAGGATCATCTAGGTGTCAAACCCGTCACCTAACCTTTCTAATTAATTAAACCGTAGCACTCAGTGCCTCATTCAGCCTCCTCTTAAACACCTCCAAGGATGGTGACTACGCCACCTCCCCAGGCAGCCCATTCTGTGAAGAACTTCCTAAGAAGATTTTCTGAGGAGGCCCCAGGAAGGACATGAACCTGATAGAGAGGGTAACGAGGAGGGCCACGAAAATGATCAGGGATCTGGAACACCTCTGCTAGGAAAACAGGCTGAGGGAGCTGCGGTTGCTCAGCCTGGAGAAGAAAAGGCTTCAGGGAGGCCTAATAGAGGCCTTCCAGTACCTGAAGGGGGCCTACAAGAGGGCTGCAGAGGGACTTTGAGAAAGGCCTGCAGTGATAGGATGGTTTGAAATTAAAGAAGAGCAGATTTAGGTTTGTAGGAAGAAGTTCTGCATCATGAGGGTGCTGGAACGCTGAAAGGGGTTGCCTAGGGAGGTACTTGAAGCTCCATCCCTGGAGATATTCAAGGTCAGGCTCAACAAGGCTGTGAGCAACCCAATCTAGTAGAGGATGCCCCTGCTGACTGCAGGGGGATTGGACTAGATGACTTTTGGAGGTTCCTTCCAACCCAAAACATTCTATGATACACTGTCAGCAGAGGAAAATCCCATTACATTTTTCTTTTTATAAGATTGTCTGAGATTAAGCTATGATGATGTAAGTCATGTCGTTATTATGGATATGAATTTTATTAATTGTATTTTTTAAAAAATCTTTTAAAGAAACTCTTTCCTCTTAGTGTTGAAAAAAGCCTCTTGTTTTTTTTTTTTTTTTTTCCTATAGAAAAAACAAAAGAATATTTTGAGGATAGGAATTCAGAGTCTGGGTTCCCTGTTGTGGGGTGATGATATCTGTAGCAGTGATACTCCTGAAGATATTCATAGCCTTACAAAATTTCTGTATGTTCTCCGGGGCCTCCTCAGAAAATCTTTGTCAGCCTGCATCATCACAGTGCCTGCTCACCTTATCCAGGTAGGAATGCTGTCTTTGCAATATTTCATACCTGACACATAAGTCAGCAAAAATGCACAGTTTGTGGCAAGAAAATAAATTCAGTTATGGACATTTGAAAACTCATTTTATTCAAAGGGCAATGTTAAAACATAGCTTCACTGTAGCATTAACATACATCCATGGGGCAGTTGTGCTGCAAAATCTAGAGGATGTAAGCATAAAGCCATCTTAGGTACAGTTATGTCTTATGTGGATCTCAGTCTTTTTTGGAACTCTATAAAATATAAAAAACTCTATAAAAAAACAAAGAGAAGCTTGCTAGTAGTCTTCTTTAATTTTTTTTTTTTTTTAACAACATCCCTACACACTTTTCCACTGTCTTCAGAACACCGTTTGAAGTTTCAGTAGAAAATATTTCTGACCACTGTCTTCATCAGTCATGCTCATTATGGTGATGTGTGATCTTGTTTCTCAAGCCACAATTTGGAACGTACAGGTTTAGTCTTTAATATCCCACTGTATTATGACCAGGAGCAGACAACTTATGGTATCAGAGCGATGTTCCAAATTGTCAAATCAGAAAATTCTAACAGCACATTTCACAAGAGTATATAGAGACCTAAATGTGTCTTCTGCAAATAAACTCTTTTAGCAAAAGGCAAAGTGTGGATGGTCTTTATTTTTCTGCAAGTGATAATGAAACTTAGCAAAGCAAACTTACCGTTCACAGTGAGCAGAGTACCTGTAATTTTGGATATTAGTTTGATTTTATCACACTTTTAAAAAATGGATAAAGCTTCATATTATGAAAAATATTTTCATAGTAGATGAGCTTATTACTAGATTAAGTCCTCTCTTAGGTAAGTACATGACTCTCACTTATGTATTGCATTTTGTAAGAGTGTCTGAATACCTGCAAATGTTATTTTTGTAGATAACTACCTCGTTTGCTGCTTCAAAAATAAACTTGTTTTACTAATTTTACCATTGAAGTCAGAAATGGATGATTATTCCCTTGCAGTCTCTTGTAAATATAGATGGCAGTTTGCCTTCAAAAAGATTGACAGTAAAATTTAACGCCGAGAAGAGAATTTGTGAATGTAAAACAAACATCCTTCATTTTACACATTGGAATTACCTGTCCATAACTGGAACATACAATTGGTTTCATTATACTCCTTTTTATATATATTATGCCAATAAAACTATGATCATGTTTTAGAGAAGAAGATGAGAAGCGTCTCTAAGAAACAACCAAAGGACAAACTTTTCCGTTTGTTGCAGAATTACCTGGGAAGATGATTTGGATTTTGTGTTTATAAATTCCAAGTAAATAATCTTTTTAAACTGGATTTTTTTTCATTGCTTTTCAACGTTTTGCAATAAGTGCCTGGTATATTCTGGATTTAAACAAAAAGAAACATGATCTCCAGAATGTTTGCTTAGAAGCCTTGAACAAATGAAAATATTGTTGTTTGGGGTTTTGGTTTTGTTGTTTGTTTTTTTTTAAACTGTTAAATTTCATGTATCCTACTTTAAGCAGTAAACTATGGAGAAAGCTGTCATTAGGAGGAGCAAAGCTGCTGAGGGTTCCTTATACCCCACATTACTCAGTTCCCAGAGCCCTGCTGTGTAGTTGTTCCACTCTCCAAGAAGCCTGTTAAAGAACCCCTGAGAGCATGTGTACAGCCCTCCATGTTAATAGTTAATTGGTGAGGATGGCAAGATGAGAGGACAGCCGAACATGTGGTCTCTCAGGCTCAAGCCGTAGACAGACCTTTAGTTATAATAACAGCAGCTGCTCACATTCTCACAACCCAGCTACTCACCATTCTGTCACTGAGGTTTCTTACTGGATTAAAAAAGTAAAGAAAATATCTTTTCTTTCCAAGACAATAAGAACGGGATTTTTTTTTTCCCCCTAAGTGATTTCTATATATGTATTTAATTTGATCAGAGTAAGTTCTAGAATACCCATTCTCTGAGGAATCTTAAAGTCAGAACTCTGAAGGCACAGAAAATGCACAATATTTTCCTCAGTACATAGTAAGTTGCACAATTATTCCCAGAATTATTGGGTTTTGGGTTTGTTTTTTTTTAATTTTCTGTATTATCTTTTGCCTCACAACTCTGTTCATTAGGTGGTCTACAAATAAGCTCTTCACAGGAATAATTTTCATTAAGTTCCTGTAAGTTCAAAATCACGTTTTAATCAAGATTTTGTCTACATAATACATAGAGAGAATTTGTTTTACATGCTTTCTTTTGCAAAACAAAACAATTTTTAGTAGTGACTCACACCTTAGCTTGTCTCTGTCAGACCCCAGTACTTGTTACTCTGGTGTGGGAAAAAAAAAAAAAAAAAACCCAACAAACCTGACAACTGGTGGTACTGATTTTCAACAGTGAAAATGTCTTTCCAACCCAGACCAGTTACATATAGTTTGAAACTGGTTGTATTTTACCAAATACTTAGCATGTGGTACTGTGACAGGGGGTTCCACAAATTCAGCCTAACTGGTTTCTTCCTTTTTCCAGAAGATCTATTCTACGTTTACTTTTCAGGAATTACATCCTTCTTCTTGGCTGATGAGACAATAAGTTGAAGCTTCCTATTTTATCTTTTCTGTGTTCTGATTGGTTTGTGTTTTTCCTCATGCTGCCTGCTTAGTCAGTTTTTAAACAGTCACTTTTCTTGCAACCGTGTTTTAATTTGTTGCAGTAATGTAACACGACAATGCAATTATTTTTTCACTTTTCCTACATTTTGATGTCTACTTCATCTCTTTGATGACTACCGAGCATTAAATGGTGATTTGGTTCGTGATGCTTTTCCTCTGCATTACACATCCACCAATGTGGCTCTTTCATTGTTCCAGCTCTTTGTTGTCTTGGATTTGATAACTTTGAATTGTGTTTATCCAAAGGTGATGCTGATTCACACAGTTAGAGGGGACACTGAATGTCTTCACAGTCTTCTGTAGGGCTGTGTTTGGGTAAAAGACACAAATTTACAAAAAGTCCCATTGTGTACAGAGCCTTTTCAAAATAATTTAAGGAAATCGTGTTCCTTGTGTTTAATCCATGAAACTTCCAGCGCAAAGAGTGCAGGAAGAAAAAAGAAAATTCTCTTTTCTCAACCACAAAAATAGGAATGCATTATTCTGGAAGAGAATTTCAAGAAAAATGACACAAAAAACTTATCCAATTATGAATTTCATTCAGATGATATGTGACAAGTTTTATTTGATTGATATTTTCTACTGATTGAACATGCTCTTGCCTTACACTGTCTGTCAGGTAATAAATATTGAGATACTCACAAGTATGATTAAAATAGTTGATGGAAGGTTATTTTTCAAGTCTTCCTACTGCTTCTTGAAAACGCATTGTGCCTATGAAATCAGGTGGTACATTTGAAAAGGGAAAATTACTGCCATTTAAAAAATCTAGCGGTGATCAAGGATGGCAGACTG
This sequence comes from Psilopogon haemacephalus, assembly GCA_013396835.1. Taxonomy (NCBI): domain Eukaryota; kingdom Metazoa; phylum Chordata; class Aves; order Piciformes; family Megalaimidae; genus Psilopogon; species Psilopogon haemacephalus. The sequence continues at coordinate 2,287,410 of VWZI01022230.1, forward strand.
AAGAGGGATTTAATTTCTAGTTATGCTTTCCAAATATAAGGGATATTATCAAAACAAGCAAGGACTCTTTTTCTGTATGGTGCTAATCTGTGTGGTTTAGTACTAAAAAAAAATACAATTAAAATACCCCAAACTTTTCTGTGCTAGAGTGTGTGAAAGAACTTTCGTGTCACTGTTTTATATTTACAGAAGCCCTAAATTAGGATGTAAATTATTTTCCTACTGTCTTTTTTTTTTCTATTGTCTTTTTTTTTCCCTATGATTATTAGAAATGGTTGATAATCTAAAAGCATCTTTCCCCCAAAATACTAAATCATGTTTGTAACTGTCTTCCTGTTCTTCCCAGTTTTTAATCACTGAAGGAATATTTTTGGAGTAAATTACGGAGTAGAAAGCAGAACAGTTTTATTAAAGCCATCCTTTATTTTGAACTTGAAGCTGTATTACTGGTAAGGACTAACAACCGTATTAGTCAGCATGTACCAAGGGAAATTAATTGACTAATGAAAAGTCAGTATGAATAAGTCTTGTTGCAGAACCTGCCCTCAGACTCTGAAGTTCTGTTCAGCAAGGTATTTTCATTATTTCACCCAGTATGTTAAAAAATTAATTTCCTACAATATTAATGTTTTGATGCTTTGAATTCACTGAAGTGCGTAAGTTACTGTATGTTTCAGTGTCAAAAAATTCAGAAACAAACCTTTTCACATACATAGCCTTTTGTGCTCACACTGAGTAATTTACCAGCTAAACTCAAAGTCAAGCAATGGAGTGCTTTAGAATCCATTGCTAATATGGGATTATAAGATGTGAACTCCTATGGCTTGTGGATTTCTCAGTTTGGAATCTCTATTCTTATGACAAAAGCTATGAGTGATTGCTTGCCTTAAACTCTAATTTCTGAGAGCTCACAAGTGTAAAATGTTGCATCTTCAAATGTACTTGGTAGGGTAGTCACTGCACCCAAATTTCTGTTGAGATAAATGTTGTAGTTTCTGTGTCAGTTAAGCAAGCATTTGGAATTCTTTGCTAAATAGAATCTATGAAGATGAGTCTACATTTTTCTGTATTGTGGGTTTTTTACTTGTTGGGAATTTTTAATTGTTACATGTTGCTTTTTTGTTCTATGTAAGAAATACAGTTTAAAACCATACCAAAAAAGTACTGGTCCCTGAGTATATAACAGGTGTTCTTAAGTTATCCACGTAGTTTTCAGATATGAATATTCTGCTTTGAATATGCTAGGTATTCGTTAAAACACCTTTAAAATTCTGCTTGAGTAGGAAGCTCAGAGAAGTATATAATTCAAAATTTAAATTCTGGGACAGTAAGTATTTTTATTTTTAATTTATATTATTGTCAATCATATCTGCTAATCAAGTTGCAGAAGAAAGAGAAGCATTCTGTTGTTTCATAAAATAAGTTTGTGGTTGCCAGCAGGCTGTATTCTAGCTCTACTGCTTCTAATTTGGTAACAACAGCTGACAAATACAAGCATGTTTTTGTACCCACATTGTCATTTAACTGTCTTAGGTATAATATGATGAACAGTCCCATTGTATGTTAAAATTGCATGCCTGAAACAGCCTTCTCATCTTCCTAAATTTCACTTTATAGAAGGACACCATATACACATCCTTCTCACCATCTTATCAACACACCCTTTTAATTAAAAAAAAAAAAAAAATTACTTCTACAAAATGAACTTTAAACAGTAAAAGTTAGTTGAATGCATGCAACGTTGCAATTTTCCTTAACATTTTTATGTATCTAAACTGAAAATACCCTTACCAAAAGTCAGTTAAGATTTAGAACTGGATCTTTCAACTGCAGTACTAGTCCTAAACAGTTAAATATCCCATCACAGTATGGAGATAGTCATCTGTTCAAGCATATGGAATCTTTTGGCTACTGGACTAAGTAGTTAATATAATGCCCAGTGTCCAGACATGGACACAACTGTTATGGAAGCAGAAGGGAAGAGGCACATGTATTGAGCCCATTTGGACACCGATAAGTAAAGATTAGAAGAGGGACTTGAAATAATGCAGGACAAAGTAGTTCTCTGCTTTAAGCAAGTATTTCTGGTAGAAAACAGAAGGTAGCATTGTTTTTCTGAAGCAGTAGTGTAGTATAAGTTCTTGGGGGGAAAAAAAAAAAAAGACCTGTGAATCTAGCATTAAATATGAGGTTTATCTGTTCTCTGTTGTATTTCAGAACAAAGAAGATAATTTTGTGTCATACTATTTTGGGTTTAAATCATTGCAGGTGGATTTCGCATCTTAAATGATTTTCAAATAACTGAATATTGAATTTCTGTGTGGTGTCTGCTTAGAAGCATTTTTATGTGAACTTTTAGTGGTGCTTAAAACCCTTGAAATTTCAGAATCTAATTTTAGGTCTTTTTGTTTAGACCTGCTCTATTAATTACAATATCATCATAATAGCAAGGAATACTGCATCTTTAATGATGTTTTTGTGTCTGTGTAGTTAAGCTTTAATGCTAGGGGTGGAAAGGAAAAAAAAAAAAAAAAAAGGAAAAAAATTAAATTAGCCTTGTAACCTCTTTCTCTTCCAGACTGATGATGGAAAATAAAAGCTCTTAGCCACAGAATGTAACACTTAGAATTAATATTTAATTAGACCAGCAAATTGTACACTGTGGCTGAAAGCTTCCAAAGAGTTGTTAGTGCCACAATTGACCTACAAGTTTAATAATAACTCACTTCTAGGAGCAAGTGCCAGTTCAGCATAGTGGAGCCACTGTAAGAAAGTCCTGTGAGATTAAAATCAGCAAACCAAATGGCAGGCGAGGATTCCTGGGATGGAGCCTTCTGGAAAGCTGGGAGCTGGAGTAGCTTTTCAGCCAGGATTCAGATGAGAACAGTGGGCAAAAAAAGCTGATCCCTCCTGTTCTGGGAGCTTCTGGTTGTAGGCCAAAACCCTAGAACAGATTTTTTCTAAATGTTCTTACTGCAGCTATTAATTTATATCACAAATCAAGTAATGAACTACTCATTGTCATCTTTTAATTAAGTTTCAATGCAGACATTACCGCTGAATTCTCTGGCCATGAATTTTACTCATGGAAGAATGGCACCTTTTTGGTATGGCTTGTAATTTGGTGTCTTTGTGTTGCAGAATGTTTTATTTTATAGTATCTCGCTGCCAGGTAAAAGGGTTCTTGTTGCAGTACAATGCAATAAGCAATTTTTCATGATGTTATGAAATACATAAATGAAATAAGAAGTTTGCATACAATGTAAAGTAGACCTTAATCTTGCTTTTCATTTTATGAGCAACTAAAACATAAAGCCAGTAAACTCCACCATCAGATATCCACCTGAGCCCTAATTCCGTGGCAAATTATTCTAGTGAAATAGGGCACCATAAGTTCAAAACTGTGCGAACACACAGCAACAGACTGAGGAAGGAACATTTTGCATTATTTATTGGCTAGATCCTAAATAATTAAAGAAATGCCTACTCATTAGTTAAAAATTAAAGCAGGTGAGAACCTTGCCAGCAGAGGGAGCAGTCATGTCTTTCCTTAGGTTCCCATCGTTTCCAGCCTACCCATCATTTCCACCCTACCTCTTCTTATTGCCCAGCCAGTTTCCCATCTGGACCTAGCTTTGCCAGCCTGCTCCTGATGACAGCCTATAATTTTATACTGAATAAGGGATTCACTTTTTTAATGATTTTGTATTTCGGAATCTTGCCACCTGATTACCAGCATCAGTTAGATGTTGCTTTGGATATTTGTGTACAATTAATTGAAATAACAGTGGAGGATGTTTTTGGTCACCTGTGAATAAAATGTGATTCACTGTTTAAAGAATTAAAGTTGCAGCAGTAGTTAGCCTTTCTCAGTTGGTAAACAGTCTGCAATGATTTTTTTTGTTCAGATGAAATGCCAACAAAAAGAACTCCTAAATCTTTTTTTTTCTTATAATGAATAATAACTAGTGGAGTCTTAGGATTTCAGTTAAGCCTGTTGGTCCCATTTCAGCAGTTTTTTTTATGGCTCTGTTTTAATATGATTTTCATTCTACTTTTGCATCTGTATTTTATACTACCCAACAACCAACGTGTAGCATTGAGTGTGTATTTAATGTTGTAAACAATGCTCAAATGGCCATTTAATTTTTGTGATAATTAGAGACAAAAAATAGCAAGCAATTTGCCATATATGTCCTTTTGTGAGAATGGTACAATGTCATTTATAAAGAACAGATAGCGTTCATGGGAGATACTGGGCTCAACATAGATCTTGTACTAATTTCCTCTTAGCTTCTCACCCATCACTGAAGGGCTTGGTCAGACTTATTTTGTCTACTCACTGCAGCAAGACTCATGCAAGAGCCCTGCACTTCAGAATCACTCATAGTCACATGCAGTCTCTGCTTTCACCTACTGAGTGTTAAGGAAATAGTAAAGCACTGAACAGAGATTCAGCTCAAAGAGTGTCACCCTTTAATACCCTGTACATCTGTCATCTCTTTCAGCCAGATAATAACAGGATTTTCAGCACCCAGCTTTCTGGGCTTCAACTCCCATATCATCTTCCTGATACCAGCAGATTCCTCCCTGGTAGCGCAAATCCGTAGATGCAGCCTTCTAAACCAAGCCTCAAATAGAGGGGAGTAGACAGGGCTTCAAGGAAAGGCTGAGCTCAGTTCCCAGTTCAGTGTTGAGTGGCTCGTGACTTGGGACAACTCGCATGACATCTTTGTGCTTGTTACCTGACTTGGAAATGAGGAATGCAGCACTTGCCTGTCTTTTGTAAAGCACTTGAAGATCAACAGATGGAAAGTTTGATTTGAACTACGTAGTCTTTGTTCTCACTTCTGGTTTTTTGTAGGCCTCAGTCGCAACTGTTACTGACTTACTTTGTTTCATCTCTATTGAGTCATCACACATTTAGGTCTTCCTTCCAATGACAAAACAGACATAGTTTTTTATTTTGTAGGATGACAATGTTTGCTGGCATTAGGTTCTTCTGTAGCTCAAGTAATAGATTTAAGTCTAGCCACACATCTTCAATTAGTTCAATTAGTAGGTTTGGTGTGTGCAAGCCCCAAGAACAGTGCTAATCAACCTGGAGTCAGAATACATATAGAGTTTTATACTTTGCAGTCTGTTAATTACTGATATAACACTTTTTGGCAGAGCACTTATTAATCTTTGCTTTTGGGGATTTGTGAATAATGCAAATTTGCACCAATAATATCTCTCTATAAATACCTAGTAACACCTAACTTCTTCCACCAAAATAAAATGTATGGGCAATTTTGTGATTTTTCTGAGCACTAATTATTAACAAATTGTGAAGCCATTAATAATTTATCTGGTAAATTTAAAATCCTTTGGAGATTAAGTAGTAATGACAAGCAACAAATATTAGTATTTTGTGAAATTGTGGCCATATCATTGTATGATAATGTTTCAGAAAATATCAATTACTTCATCTCTTGAATATCCAGCATTTCATTCAAGTCCAGTGTGGCTGCCTGCATTATAGTAGCAGCCTTACTCCAGTTTTATGACAGAATGTCACAGAAATTTTCAAATGGTGCAACGACTTTTTAAGCTTTTGTTGAAAACTCATGCACCAAAATTTGCTTCAAGTCCATAAGAGTCATAGTACCATGCATGGACTTGCTTCTTTGCTGTTTATTAGCGAGGCGTTCTTTCAGCTGCTGTTCTTTGGTTCTGTGAAATGAAGTATCAGGATTTCTGGACTCATCTGTTGGTAACTACACAAACTGTTGCCTACAATTACAGTTTTACCTAGACTTGAGGGGAGTATCTGAATTCATCTTCAAGTTCTGTGCTGTCATATGGAAAGCATGTAACTCACCTTTGAAACTGGGCTTTTCCCAGTACTAGAAGTTACTTGTAAGCAGTGTTTTAGATGATGGAACACATTTTAGGATTCAATGTGTTAACTTCTAATTAAATGTTTTAAAATAAAATCAGTTCACAGGATCAGATTACCAGAATGTCAAGGTACAGAGGTCCCTCCACCAATGGCCTAATGGTCTCTCGAAAAGAGGCATAGTCTAAAAATCCCTTGTTTTCAAGTTAATATATAAATCTGTATTAAGAGCATATTAAAGCATTAATTAGAATACAAATGGAAATACACAAAGGCTTTGTGATTCAAGGACCTAGTATATTTATGTAGGCACTAGTACTACTGTAGATCCTTGGTACGAGTCCCCTGTTTTCCTTTTAATTGTTTTATGTAACATGTAGAAAAGTTGGAACCTTTCTAAGACAATTTTCCATTCTTTGACTTCTGGTTATTTAATGCAATGCAAAGGCTGAGAATTTAATTATTTTTATTACATAAATTTTCTGAGTTTTTTTTTTTTTTAATTTCTTTACAAGCTGACAAAAAAGGGAGGACGTATCTCTGGGTATTAGAAGATTTTGACAGGAAATCAGAGGAGAACTAGAAATTAGAGCAGAGCAATAAAGACAGATTTTCTTCCTAATACAGAATCCAGATGAACCAAGATTGATTTGATTAATAGTATCAATGATAAAAATTGTGGTACATTAAGAACTCAATCCAGTAGAAACACACAGTATTCATTTCAGTATGTAAGTTCCTGAGACATATATTTGTGTTGCTAGAATACTACTCAGACACAGGAAATGATACATTTGGAGCTGCTTTATTTGTAAATTCAGTATTTTTAAACATGGACAAATAACTACTCAAAGCTATGTGGATTCTGCAAATTAATTAGTAGGACAAAGCAATCTTTTCCCTAATTGCCCTTCCCAGCAGCTTAACACATATGTATAATTCCCACTTACAGGTCCAACTAGCAACAGGGATTTTCTTGAGACGTTGTTTTGAAAGTACACTTTGGTCGAGGCCAAATATTGCAAGTTTGCACTTAAAAGAAAATGTCTGTCTGAAACAGCGAGCACAAAGTAAGGTATAGAATGGATGCCCAGCCCAGCCTGCACAACAGGGTTGCTACCATGTTGTTAGAATAATTACATTTTGGCTGAACTAATTTAGAAAAACTGCAGTACAGCTAGCAAGACTGAAAACTTTCCAGGACTGGATTGAGGGTTGGGGCTTCTTTATTTTTGAGTGTAATTTAAAACAATGCCTCTTCTGGCTGCCAACAAACTCTTTCCCTGAATCTCCCCATTCCTGGCTTCCCTCCTAACCATGTCCTGGCTCACCTCCAGAGCTGCCAAGTTTATGCCAGAAGCAGGAGGTAGATTTGTATGGGGCTGGAGGAAGATCTGGAGCTCTGCTAAATTTTCAGGCCCAGATGGGGCAACATGATTTGTGTGTTTATGTCAGTGTGCCATACATCACAACTATCTGTGTGCTGACGTCAGCTTTGATTGGGCATTAATGTGCTGAACACTGCAAACTAGAAAATACATGATAGATACAGATCTATGGCAACAATGCCACATAAGCAAATGTCTGTTTGGTTGTGGCCGTTCGCTCTGCAAAGTATTTCCCAAGATACACTGCATTAAGCCAGGAGAATGTTTTGACACATTTTAAAAACAAAACCAAAATCAAACACGGGCAAACAGACTGCAGTGTAAGAAAGCAAACCTCTTCAGAAGAGCTGAAAGCAACATTTTGAAGTATGTATCATTAGGCAAATATTGAATTGCTGTCCCTCACTTTAACCTCTCCAGAAATAAGGCCAATTGGAAGAAATTACATTCTTAGGATTCGCAGGACTGTTAGTGATGAGAATGCCTTGCCGAGGGTTGAGCATCTCGCTGTCCACAGTTTCTGTCACCCACTGTTAGCAAAACTTACAAGCAGAAATGTTAGACAGCAAACTTTTTTTTCTTTTTTTTTTTTTTTTTTTAAGATTTTCAAATGAGGGAATATTTTTTGCTTTACCAAAAAGTAAAGCTTCCAGAAATCATCAACGTATGTTGATTTATCTAACACGTTTGTATTTCTTGCCTACGCAAATAACATCCAGCAGCTTGCTGAAGAACTTGCAAACCATGCTCTGTGGATTTTTTAGAAGTCACTGGCTACTTCAACTTTATATTTCAGCTGGTTTGATGTGGCTGATTCTGTAGAATAATGTGACGAAAAGTTTCAATTAAAATCTCGAAGAGGGTAAAATTTGCAAGTCAGCTTTACTATTTCAGAGATGGATATAAGAACAAAGTGTCGGGAGTGGTGTGTGTGCGCAGTGCTCTGTTACCTCAGGCTGCTGCTGCTGTTATTCCTCAGAAAGAAAGACCTGCGATGTGGCACTGCTCTGTCACAGCCACCATTAGACTCTGTAGGTGAAACTGAAGTTCCCTGATTCCACGGGGATGGGTCCTTTTGGCCTGTGCACAAGTAGCATCTTTGACAAGAGAGCAGTCCCCAGGATTTAATGCCATCTGGCCTGCGAGCTGGGCAGGGGAGGGGCTGTAAAGGTGCCATGGGATCCGCGGGTTTAGGCCTCGTAACCTGAGCAGATTGGGCCGTGCAGGACAGGCCACAAGCTACTGGATGGAACTGTCAAAGGACAGAACTCAGATGATTCTTTGATGGGAATAGGAAATGTTCACCTCTTGTGTCTGCTTTGTAGGCTTCTCTGTGGCTAGGAAAAATGCTGTTACTGAAATGTGGGTTCGTGAAAGCAATTGCTAGATTGGTCTCTGCTGCAAGAAACCTTTTTGTCAGTACAAGGCACAGCTTTTTCTGACATGCCTGGGGATGCTCCCCTGCTTCCTGCTTCTAATTGCTTTGTAAATTGTTATTATGATAAAGTTTTCCAGTATTTACGTGACCCTTCAGAATAAGTATTGGTCATGTAATTTATTGAAGAAGTGCTGAACGTACAAGGTGCTTTAAAATAGGTTGGACTGGATGATCTTGGAGGTCTCTTCCAACCTGGCTGATTCTATTCTATTCTATTCTATTCTATTCTATTCTATTCTATTCTATTCTATTCTATTCTATTCTATTCTATTCTATTCTATTCTATTCTATTCTATTCTATTCTAATGAAGAATATAAAACTATAACTGTAGGTATATTGAGTTGGCTGGTCTTGATATGCCTGAAGATATCCTTCAGCCATCAAGAACAGTATACCTAGCTGTCCAAGTCACTTTTAAGATGACTACTTCTTAAGGAAATATTTCATTTTTTAATACAAATTCATCTCTCTCATTTTGTTTGTGGTTTTTTGGGATTTTTTTTTGCTCATTTCATGCTGACATCGTGAAAAAATATAAGAACATTTTATCCTGATTTGCCTCTGTAGATCTTTGTGACCTTTGAAAATACTTTTCTCCTGTATAAAATGAAGAAAACTATTTCAGGCACATGACAGTACATTGTTACAGAAGATATAAGATATCACTTGTAAATTGAGAAATGGTAACGCAGCTTGAAGCTTTAGATTCATATGTTATGTAGAGAGGAACTTCTGGACAGAAAAATATTGGAGAAAATGCCTTGGGTTTCCATGTTATTTGGCTGATGACCAAAAATGACTAATTCTGTGGGTTGTGCTTGCTCAAAATATTAGAGATGATAAGCCTAAGCATATTCCAAATTAAGGTTTTCACAGCACAAACAAAAACTGGGCATCTGATTCACAGTAGAAGTCAATGAGAGGTGCTTAACTGCCATACAGCTCGCAGATATTTCTCATGTAAGCAAATGCTTATGTTGTGAAGGTTTAGGAAATGACAAATTTAGTGCTGAGGTAGCCTTTTTATGGTTTCTCCCCATCAGTTGTGTGTTCTCTTTAGACAGAAATTTCGAGTCTTTTTTTTTTTTTTTTAAAGGAGAAAACCCTCTAAGGTAACTTCTAAGTATTGATGACCTATTTTTTCCCCACAGTTTGACATTGAGAAGACCAAAGCTTACTCTATGAACATTAATTACCTTTTTCATCACATAGGATGTGTATTTTGTTTCCATGTCTTACAGAATAAAGCAATTATGGAACGTGTAACAAACTTGTCAGATACGGTAGTCGGTCTTGAATCATTTATTGGCTCTGAGAGAGAAACCAATCCATTATACAAGGATTACCATGGTGAGTTCCATCTTTAGCAATGCAGAAAGTCTGCCCTGAGTGTTTTTAGGGCACTTAGCAGCTTCCCCTCCAATTGGGTATCTGCTATAAAGCAGCATTTGATTTCATTTCAGAATATACCTCTTAAATGTTTCTCCTTGCTAACCAGTCTTGAGTTAGGAAGATTTTCAGTGAAGTGCATTAAGGCTGCAAAGGAAACATGGCAACTCCTTGCATGTTGTCAAGCCGTATTACCGAGGCACGGCTCAATCAGATGTACATCTCAACAGGCAGGCTTTGGGGAATTCACATGCAGAGGAGGCTTGGCAATCATCTGACCAGTGAGCTGAACTTGTCATGAAATCAATACTTTTGATCTGCCAAGTTTTAAACAGGGAACACGGCAAAACATACATTGTATTAAGGTGAATAAACTGCTAAGTGATGTGCTATATAAACTTCATCTGAAAGAAATATTCTCGTTTTCATTCTTATGTTGCAGCGCTTACACATTTAAAGAAATGAATGTGGGTATATGTGGCATGTAAAATATTAAACCAATTTTGGTTGAAAGTCTTGTAGCCTTTCAAGTGATTTAGCTTCCCATTGTGTTTAATCTCACATTTTGTTTCCCAGAGATTTTGTTAGCTGTTGCGGCGGAACTATTTAAATTTTAAAAGATTAGAAGTTATGCATAGCTAAAGCAGTGAATAACAAACAGTTCCAGCTAATCTGGAGCGATGCTCCAAGTGTGCATAAATTACAGCTGTTATTATTGCGATACTACTGTAGTTCCATGGAAACCCTGAGTTGAAAGTAAACCGCTTATCCAAAACCTGCTGTAAACATCTGAGAATGTGGCAGTGTTTGCCACAGCAGAATATATAGAAAAAGAAGCAAAGGTGGTGTTGAGACACCACTGTGTGTAAGCAGGCTGTAATTAATAAATCAGAGAAAAGTATTTTTGACTGTGAAAATAGTGCACATTTCATTATCTGAAAGCGGGGGTGGGGGGAGAAGATGAATGAAAAAGAAACCATGAACAAAAGCTAGAATAATTTGCCTAATTATTTTTCCAACTGTATAATCGTGCTGTGGCATTTGTTTGTGCTAACATAATTCTGTCAATTTGATGCTCCTTTTCTCAGTACTGAAGAGATCCTTTAAGACAATGTGTGTATTAGCAGTTGCTTCCTGGTTTCCTTTAAAAATGTTTGCTAGATCATTTTTTATACTACTTTCTAAAAATTATATACGGAGCTTTGGAGATCAATGTTCTAAAACTAGATATATTTTTTAGTAGTTTTAACTTTGTGGATTCATTTTGCTTAAGAATATATTTTAAGATGATTTATTTGCTGCAGATGATGGAAGATTTGGACAGTGTGGCATCATTAAATTAATTACGCCATCATTTAATGAATCCTACCTTAATAATTTTATTAAACTGCCTGCAAATTTAAATGGTGGAAAAGTAAATAAAACAACAAAATAATTACGGAGCTAATAGCTGACCCTTAAATCAATTTTTTAGAATATTGTGTATAAGCAACCCTGTCAAATACCTTCTGTTTCTAAATATAATAATTATATTTTGAACACAAAAGCCAAACAAGTTATTCTTAGATATCACCATTCTGCAGGCAGGGACAGAAGGTTTCAAAGTGTAGAAATAATTTTCTAACGTTATTGAGAATTTTGGAAATTAGCATCCATTAAAAATATGTTTTTAAAATCAGCTTGATTTTAGGAAACTTCCTTCCCTTACTCTTCCTTCTAGAAAAAAAAAACCAAATAAAACCCTAGGAAAAAAATTAACTTGCCTCTTTTTAAATTAAGGTTTTAGTGTTTGGGTTTTTTCTCACAGCTGCCGTTTTCAAATATGATGTCGTTTCTAAACATTCAGTATTTCCATTTAGATGCTGGCTTTATGAATAGTAAATATAGGCCAGTAATGGAGAAGCCCTGTAGAATTTTCCTGGTTTTCAGATGTAGAAAATCGCCCTCAGGTTGTTCAGAAACTATATTAGGCTGCACAAAAACCATCCAGCGTCCTTGTCAGAAAAAATCAGCTTGAGTTGCAGCTGACAGAATGCAGAGCTTGCAGTGCATCTAGTACTGTTAAAAACATCTGAACAGCTCTATAAGCCTCCTGCATGAGGAAAAACTTCTTTCTCCTGGAATGGCAGAGGGGTTAAAATTTATTGAAAAGCCTGATCTAAATTGGCATTTTCCAGAAACTTTGTAAAAGTCATTTTCAGGGCGCAACACGAAGTAGTTCTCATTAGAGCCGCAGTGGTTATCAGTAACCCATAAGCCTTGTTTTGCTGGCTGCTTACTGGTGCATTTAATAAAATAAAGATCACTCAGTGGTGCCGTGGGCAGCATGCAAGGTGATAGCCATATTTGCTTACTGTAAATACAAGAGAAAATCACACACAAACCGGCTGTAGTTTTGACAAGTATTAAGATCCCTCTTTACATCTGTACTTCTGTACCAAAGTGCAATTAGTTTTCCTCGCACAAGGATTTCTGTTTATCTTATTCTGCTTGATTACTTGAGTATAATCGCACGGTTTGCTTCATTGCTCCTGGTAGTAAGCTCCAGTTTAAAAAGGGGAGGATGAGTGTGTGTAAATATACAGAATTCTGCTGTAAGACTCTAATTTATGCATCTGGATGACAGCGGTTTCTTAATTTTTTTCTCTCCTTTGCTCTTTCCTTCCACAAGGTTTGGTTCATGTGCATCAGATTCCTCGGCTTAATAGCTTGATCTGTGATGTGTCAGACACGAAGGACCTGGCTTTTAGACTAAAAAGGAAGCTGTTCACCATTGAGGTAAGAGAAAACAGTTTTGTTTCACTATTTAGGACCCAAAAGGTGGAGCTAACCCCATCTCTTACGGTTGGTTTTGTGAAATACATAAAATATACATCAGATGCTGTAAATTCATTTCATTCTGGTCTTGCCGTTCAGAATGGTTTTATAAAATACTGTAATATGCCTTCTAATTAAAAATGTCTCATTTGCTGCTCTAAAACAGTCCGTTATAAATAGTTTATTTTGGTTTAAAATGTACATAGAAAGTAGGCCACAACCTTCAATAACAAAGCGTGACATGTTTCTAAGGATGTCAGGAGCATGTTTAATTAAATGTTAATGACTTGCTCTTACTTGTGTTAGTGGGTGGGAAAGTAGCTACATGTTATTACCCCAGTAGAGGGATTTTAATGTATAATGCTGCCTAAAATTGTGTGTGGTATGAGGGATAAGTGTCCTTATCAGTATTCAGAAACCATTTTCTTTGCATTACTGAAATCACCTTTCGCTCTTTTATGTCATTTTAAACACAGTATCATTTACACTAATGTCCTTAAGTAAATTTCCTCCTAAATCTAAACTTTTTTCTGTGACCTTTATGCAGACAGTCCTGATAGAAGGCAGTAATACAAAAGATGTATTTCATTTTAATCTTCCTAAAGAGCAAATGAACATAGCACTATTAAGCAATTAGACCTGATGTATTTATTAACCAAGTAATGCTTGGAGATAGAAGATGGCTTTTGGGGTGGTAGTCATCGGTACAGTCTGGGCAAATTTTTTTTTAACAAAGACATAAAACAGCCAAGCATCCCTGACAAACCATTTTGTTTAATCTCTTTTCAAATGAAAAGCTCTTAAGCAGGCCACTTGTCTTAACTGCTTGAAACCATAAAAAGAGAGAATTGCCACCAATAAATTAGCATATTTTTTACTCCATCACCAAATGATGGTCAATGTGGCTTGGCACTGCTTTGGTGTTTGGGACTTCACCCTTAAGTGACCACTTTGGCCCTTATTTGACCCTCTGCCCTTTTTAGCTGGCCACTTGATAAGGTAACTTAAGGGTTCTCTCTCTTCACTGCCTCCTCCCCTTCACAATTGCAAGTAGCCCTAACCTATAAATCATTGAAAGGGCCCTATCAAGTGACAAATTAAGGTGCCCTCCTCCTAATTAATGGTCATCAATGTCTTTAATTATCTAATCCTATTGAGAGTAGTTAATAGTTAATCAAGCAGCCAGTTCTTCAAGCAGGTCATCTCTGCATGAGTGCTAGAAGTTTCTCAACTAGAGGTATCCTCTTCAGAAGCCACTTAAAGGCAAATACTTGAAAGAGGGCTTTTTTCCCCAAAGACATTCCTTTATAATGTTTCTCACTTTCCAGAGAATGCGGTTGGTGAAACCAGGCATTGTGAGGTACTAAACCATTTTAACGACTGCTTTTGAGTAGTTGTTACAAACAAAAAGCCTCAAAGGGCCGTGTTCAGTTTTAAAATACAAATGTGCTTACTTTTTGCGGAATTGCAGAGAAGCCTTCACCCTCATTTCACAGCGTATATTTATTAGGATATTTGGGATTTGTTTCTGTGATATGGACCCTGACTCAAACTATAGATTTTTTTTTTTTTTTTTTCTGTCAGCTGTATTTGGGGTTCTAGTTTGTAGTGGGATTTGGAAGGAGAAAAAAAAGTCACCTTAACAGGAGGCTCTGTAAAAAGAGCTGAATTAGCTGTGGGGCAGGAGGGATCAGAAGCAGGGTGTAGCAGAGCTCCTGAAACAACCTGTTGCCCTAGACATGCGTAGATGACCCAGTTGTGGAATTTCTTCCTTCATTGCTCAGTTGCAGCCCCTTTTGAATAACTTCAGGTTTTGTTAGAGATATGCACTCCGTAAGCTGAACTGACACAAACTAGCCCTTTTTGAGCATCTTGGATCACTGTCCTACTGTGATCTTCCTGTACACGTTTCACAAATCTATACCTGTGTTTTTCTTCCTCATACTATTAGGGGAGGCAGACTACAACCGGGCTGACTAGAGCAATGAGGTCAATAAAAAATTGGAAGCAAGGGAAAATTGAATTAGGAAAGGATGTGAATATAGTCTTCTAAAATGGGTTTCTGCATTTAGAATGTGATGAGTCAGCAGTCAGGTTTGGTTCTGGTGATGAAAACATCCAGCAGCACAACGTTGCTTCCCAAGCACCAGTGTGCTTTCTACAAAGTACAACTACATTTATGGCTTCTTTAGTATGCAGCTTAAATGTGAAATGAAAATGTATTTTGAGTACATTACAGGTTTCTGAAAGCTTCTGCTTAGTTACATTCACTGCCTGGGTACTGACCTCTACTTAAAATGCCACTTTACAATCAAACTACAGAAGTTTGAAATATACAAGATATTGATTTATGGCAAAATTTCTCACAAAAAGGGACTTTATTACTTGAGGTTTTACTGTTTATAAGAAGGGCACGGGGCTTGGATTTTTCTCATCTCTAAATGGATCACCATGGTTTGGCCCTAATCAGTAAAATAAACTTAAATGTCAAAAACATTCAGTTGTGTTTCAGTTTTGTGGGAGGGACTCCTCCCCTTTATAGTCTGTAGAGTCATTTTAACTGTTTCATTTTTTTCTTCTGTCTTCATCAAAATGAGATTGACTGGAAAGGATCTTTTTTAAAAAAAATTAGAGTTTTGTTTTTTTTAATGTGTGTTTGAGTGTTTTAATGCATATCTGAGTGTTTTTATGACTATGAGTGTTTGTTTTCCATTTGTAAATTGCAAGGTAGACCCTTTCCAAGGAAACTTAGATGTTATGGCAAAAGGTGCAGCACCTATACCAAGCTTTCCCAAATCTCCATGGGTTAGTTACCAGTTATATATTATTATAGGCAATATTATCAGCAATCTATCTTATGTGCATACCACTTTAAAGGACACAATTTTGAAGTTAGCCTGTCTAATCCTATTTCTTCCCACTTTGGAATCTTAATTAGAAGGAGATAAAAACCATCATTTGACTAAATTATTGTCTTGAATCTGTAGCAAAAGGTATAATCCGCAATTGGGCCAATTAGTGTACCCCATAGTTAGCTATGCTGAGGCAGGAAACTTGATTAGATCTGACACCAGCCTAGTTCCCACTGTTGTTTTGCCAGGTATGATGGTCAGACTTCAAAGGGCTTGAGGCATCAGCAGGGCAAGGTTTGGAGGCCAGCTTAGGTCCGGTCGTTAATCTCTCTGCTAAAACCACAGCAGCCCTCGCACAAAACAAGCTTACACGACACAATCATGCGGTATTAAAGTTTGGGTTGAGTCATGCCAATTTGCCTTTGATTTTCTGATGATTGACTAAAAGATGGCTACATGACTAGACACATACTGAAAGTTTACTGATTAGGTAAGTTCCCCAAATATTTGAAATATTTTTTGATTTCTCGGCTAAATGATATGACAACCTGTTCATCTTAATGAAACTTTGCAGCAGGACTGTCCTGGAAGTACTTTTTTTGTTTGGTTTGCAGCTGAGGGTGGAAGTTTTATCACTTTCTGATAAGTTTTGTAGGAATATTGTGTTCGTAGTGATATTTGATATGATGCTATCTTTGTTCTTGCAAAGCATCCTCTATAAAATCTAAAGGAATCCATGCTTAAATTTCATTTATTCGCTCCTTGAACTTCCTGAGGAAGCATCTATATTATTTAGCTGTATTTACAATCATTCACAACAAGGGAATTTCCTCTTAATTATTTCCACCTAACCACTGAGTAAAGCACTATTCCATGGCTGTGATTACATAAGTGTTCCTTGCTTTTGCAGTCTGATTTGTTGAAATATTGCAGTAACAGTGACATGTTTCCATTCTGAGAAAAGCCTAAGGCTGCTTTAGTATTATTCCAAATGATTGAAATTGCCATCTTGCTGACTTTCCCTTGGGCAGCTTAAGGCCTGTTTACTTTTGTATTTGTTTCACATGTTCCCTCTGAGTTTGGCTGGCAGGACATCATTACCTGGTTTGACAAGACAGTTGGAGAAGGTTCATATTTGATTAACTCTCTTTTGTTACTATCTGGTCAGCATAAACCTCTGAAATTATGTATTTACAGATAAAACTTGTGATAAATTCAGATATGTGTTTGCAAATAGGAAAGTTTCTTAGGTTTGGGGTTTCTTAATTCCCTGGTTTTGCTTTTAGACTTTTTTAAAAAATCTTTGGGTAGCAATTGTACACAGTACAGAGAATAAGCATTTTTCCTCCAAGTTGTGCAATCTAGTTTGTCTATTAAGTACTTGTTATTTTGGGGATTTTGTTTGTTTGGGGGTTTTTTGGTTTATGTTTTTTTTTTAATCAATACCCAAGAGCCAAGTAATGGGACTTTCTTCTTAATGGCTATAGAACACCTGTGCAAACCTAAATGTAAATCTTTAAAAGACAGCTCAGTTTGAAGCCAAATGTCATATACTATAGAAAGAATTGCCACACAGTGAAAAATCAGTAAGTTTCCAGAGCTTAATGGATGAGCTCAGGAGGCTCTTTTTTTCTGAGAGGTGTTTCCTAACAGGAGGATAAGAAAGTCGTAGTTAGAGGAGGTCTCTGACACGGAAGTTGCTGGTTTCTCAGTGGCAGGCAGATACAATATGGTGCTATGGAGCACTTTGCAGTGCATTTTTCCTAGAGGGGATCATTGGAGTAAAATCTTCTGTCTTTAGAAGGAAACATAATCACATGAAAAAAACAGTAATTAAGTCCATATAGATTCTTTTTTTTTTTTTTAAAGTATAATTCTAAAGAAGTTGAAATATTGTCCTTTCTTCATCGATCAATAAAGGGTTGTGAGAAAATTAATGATTGCCAACTTAAGCAAGATTTAGATGCAGCACCAAACATTCATGTGCATGTGTTACATGGTCAGCATTGGTATTTGGAAGAAGATGTAAAATTCCTTTAAGACAGTGAATTTGGCAATTTAAAAGTATGTCTGAAATCTCTGTATTTCTATTTTTCTTTTCGTTCTGTGCCTTTTCTTTGCTTATTTTATACAGATTATACTGTTGTAAGCTTCTTACTTGCAAATAAATACAGTTAGGCACTGCTATTGATTATTTACCTGAACAGGTGGCTAAGACCAAGGCAGAACTGATGTCTGCAGTGCTTTATTGTGGTAGTAACATAGCCTAAGTTTGGTGCTAAGTGACTCAGGAGATGGCAATGTCACTAACTGCCAGAACTGTGCTTCTGGAAACATTTTGTAATTACTCATTAAATACATCAAGAACAGATATGGATGTAATAGGTTAGGACTATTTGTGAGCTATTTCTTTGGGAGGAACACATCAACCCTGTCACCAGTCCATATGGGATCAGCATATATTTAAAGTTCACACATTAATATGGTTCTCTGTATTAGTGAGAACAGAAAATGTCCACTGTGCTTACAACAGCATCACTTCCTAAAGGCTTCTTCCAAGAGAATTTGAAGCAGCCTTTATTGATCACTCACCCAAATCTTGCTTATAGTTCACTGATATTTATAAAGTTGAGTAATTTTGTCAATAAGCAAAAGCCTTTGTTTGAATGAACGAACTATTTCAGGCAGTATTTTAACAAAAAGAATCTGTGAGCCTGAGGGCTGTCCAGATTTCAGGAAGGCAGTCATTCTGTAGCAGTCAGTCAGTAGAATGCCAAAATGGGTTCTTGTCCTCTGAAGTTCACACAATGTCACACCAAAGCTAATGCATGCTGTAATAAAGCACAGTCAGTACCTTCATATATAGATAAAAGCAACTCTGCATTTTAAGCTGGAGCACTGGTAGTGTTACAACTCTTGACCCTATATTAGGGCCTTACAACCTCAGAATGGAACCTACTTTTACCAAGCCAGAGTCACACAATTGTGACTGAGTGGTTGCACAGTGCCTGAAGCAAGGACAAAACTTTATATGTATTCCTAGTTCAGAGGTGAGACACAACTTCTCTGAAATGTAACAGAAGGTGTATTTCTTTATTTTTCTGATGTGATAAAATCTTTGGGGCCTTTCATCCCCACGTATTTGAAAACATAAGTACCCTTGAGGGTACTTGGAAAACTTATTTTTCTCCTCAGCCTGCCTTGAGCAGAAAGCATCATACTTGGCAAACTCTAGTACTGGATACTCCAGTTCAGGGACCCAAATGCAGGGAACTCCGCATATAAAATTAAACTTTCTGGCTGAGAGAGGTTAAGCATTGTAATAAAATTCAGCTGAAATTTATGCCAGTCAAACCACCGTTGCATTGATTTTTCCTGTCCATTTCCCCATGATATTAATAAAGACATTACTGCTGGCTTATTTAAACATAGATCAAAAGGTAGTAATTATAACACCATATTATTTTCTTAATCTAAAATGAATAATGCTGCAAAAAGATTCTCCCACAAATCTAATTCTGTCATAATTCCAAGCTGCATTCTCCATTATTTCGTCTAGTAGCCAGTTCAGGTTCTCTTTACCTGGTGTGGTGTACTTCACTGAATTGTTTTGTCAGATGCTGTCAAGCCAACCTACCATTGTTAAAGAAAATCAAACTAAATCATTTTGGCATGAGCCTTCCAGGAATAAGGCACAGTATATGAAGGGTTTGATGAAATCAAGGATTTGATTTCAATATTGTAAAAGACTGCCTGTCAAAAATGTATTACATTCTTTCAAACAATTTTGAATAAATAAACGTCTTTAAAACTGTGACAGTAGCATTTAGATAAAGTTTTGGGAGGTATTTTTAAATTATAATAAGATGAGGTAAAACAATACTTGAAGTGCACCTACTTCAAAAAAGAAGAAAATCCTCTGAATGCTAATGGGGGATAGAACTGAACTCTTGTAAGAAGTTTTTTTGCAGTATATGGAATTTCAAAAAACTTGCATGTTGTGAACGTGGCAAAGAAATTAATTTGATCATGTCACCTTCTTACTGTGTAATACTGAATAATGTACATTAAATTACTTCAATATTCTGAAGGTGGATACAGGAAGGTGCTGTTAACTTTTAGTTTGCATACGAAGATTTGTAATAGCCTGAAATTTATTTCATAGTTAATTCTGGTTTGTGCGTTGTTTGACATTATACAAGTATAACGTGAGGGCTCTGTTCAATTTTTCACAACGTGAACACTTATAATACAGTACATCTGCACTTCCTTGTCAGTAAACAGAACTCATACATTTAAACAAATAATTATGTTGTTTAGAAATATTTATACCATAATTGTGTTCTCGCAATGGAAGGACATGCAACAAAGCCATTAATGCAATTAAAGGTCACTTGTGCATATTGTAATGGACTGCTCATTTGCAGGATCTGTGTTAAGGGTCAGTGCTGCAGCATGAAATGGATTGGCCTTGTTCAGTCTGTAAATAAATAGGTCAACTTATCTTGCATTTGCTAGACAAAGTAGTTGACATGTTCCCACTTTCTTAATGTTAAAAAAACAGGTAAGCGAAAGAGCTGTTTCATTGAAATGCTGATTGGTAAAGATTTTAAAACTTCAGCTACAAGGATTATATTTTTCACTGAAGTCAAAGTGTTTTTTAAACAAAAGTCTGCAGGTATAAGTTGTAAGGATATTGATGGTGAGTTATTAAAGAAGCAAAAAGTATTAAGCAACACATTCATGGTTCTCAGCAGGAGCTGAGTACCTCCATTAAGTGCTCCTTAACATAGCATCACATTTAAATAAAAACATTGTATTTCATAGTATGTTCTCACTTTTGGATGCCAATCATGCCTTTGCAGGTGGCATGATACAGATATATACGAAATATAGATCTCTGGATTTCATATATCTCTGTAAAGAAAGGAAAGTAAATATTAAAGCTTATAGAAGTCACATTTCTGCAGCCACAGCCTGTATCATACATGAACCTCATTGAAATGAATTGAAGCAGAAGTTCAGAGCTGTTAAGGAAAAGTTAATAATAGAATGACTTTGCATCTCCATATGGAAGTTGGGCATCCATCTAGATCTTCTTGTCTTAATACCATTTGTTTTGCTTTGGGTTATTGATCTTTGAACAGAAAGTCATTCAGAGTTCTCTGTAGACTAGGAAATGGCAAGATAAGATTGCAAGTGAATTACAGAGTGCCTTTTATTTTTATATTCCTGGCCAAGAGGAGTGTGCAAAAAGTAGATGGCTATAAGCAAAGTGGCCTAAGACATAAATAAACTTAGATTTTGGTTGTGGTATCTTTATTGCTCTCTCTTTTATAGTTGTTTTAGAAGCATATTTTTATTTTCATCAAAATTTAGGGTTCTTTTGGTTGTATCACATAATAGGTTGAGGGGATTCTCTTACCGTGCATAACACAATTTAAAGTTTCTCATTGCATATTGAAACCTAACAGCTTTTGAAATACCAATCTCCAAGAAGAAAAATATTATTTATTGCATTAAAGTATTTCTGGCCAGCTTAACTTTAATGTAATATTAACCCCCTTCAGAATAATTGCTTGAATTTGAATGACATTGCCAAGTAACAGTTCAACTCCCTCTTTCCTCATTCCTTCAGAAGAAAGCAAGCAATAATAGTATAGTGTTGTACAATAACTAAAGCTTTGTATTGATGTCCATTAATAAATGAACAAGGGGAATTTGGATGACATCTTACACCAGAATAGACTGTTTGACTTTCAGAAAACAGCTGGTAGTGCTTGCTGAAAATAATTTACTTTAAATGCCTCATTTCAGGTATTTGACATTTGGGAAACCTATGGTTTGAGCTCTTCTTCCTTTATCCTACTTAAGGGCATTATAGCAAAAGTTACTGAAGAATTTTCACTCTGACATTCTTAAAATTCATGTATTTGCACTGCAGTTACCAAATGGGCTTATCTTTTTCTCCTATTAAAGCACTAATCTTTGGGCAGTATTTCTGCTTGAGTGATGTTTAAAGGTAAAAGTAGAAAACAAAACTGGAGAACTGTTTATCACTTTTCAATGGGAGGGCATGGCTGTTGCTGTGCAAGAGAAACCTTGCATCCAAAATAGTGCTTGCTATTCTTAAAATACCCTCATTGCTTAGTATTTGAAGTTTTGAGATCTGTGGCAGTCTCTGCTACAGAGCTGTGCATTCACTTTTTTCTGTAAAGACTGGCTTTGTGTGACTTGCCTATGAATGTTTGAGGTAAACAACTTGGCCATGGTAGCTGAGTCTTGAAGGACTTCTGAAGTCTCCTTTATATGCCCAGAATATCTGCTCGGGGGTTGAATGTTTTTTGGACATGCACCCTTCCTTGTTTTTATTTGTGAACCAGCACAGAATTATCTAATAAAGAGGAAATCCTTGACAAAAATACATTGCTTTTTGTTAGAGTGGGAAAGAGTAAACTGAGGAAGACCCTATTCTGTTATTTTTGGCTGAAGCATGCAGCTGTCCTGAATGGGCAGTGCTCACTTGCAGATTGAGAGAGGAATAGGGTATGGTGAAGCTGTACTCTCAGGACTGATCAAGGAAAGTCTGCTCATAGACATAACCACAGCTTGTACCCATCTTATATACAGTATTGGTGGTGCATAGCAAAAACACATCCCTCGGGCACTTGATCTGACGTATGTAACTGACTGAGAAGTATTTTATTTTCAGCACTTTATTATGTGGTGCTATTCATTGGTTGCATCTCTTCTCTCATTGATTTTTTAGGTATTTAGTCATCTGTTGTCTAATCAATAAACACTCCAGTATCTTAAGTTGTGACTCAGGTCTGCAATCTAAAGCCCCTGAGGCAACACCTTACATTTCTTAATCAGTACTTCTCACCTTTTGAAATAAAGCTTTATAATTCTGGTTGGATTACAGGTTTCCTCTGCTGCCTCAAATGCCCTTTCATAAACCTTTTGCTACCAGAGAGTAGTGTGACAGGAGTTATGTGAGCTTTTGCTGCTATAACATAGGGGAGATGGTTCTCCCGTTAGTACGAGTTTGCTAAGAGACACAAGCCAGTACTTAATTTGTAATTCTTGTTGCTGTTAAAGTAAGGAATTAATAAAAAGGAAATGTACTATTTGATTTGTATTTAGATCTGATCCTCAACAGTAGCATAGCCATGGGCTGTTTGTGCTTGGTCTACATCATCTAGACTAAAAATAGCCTCCCTGTCATTTTATTGGCAGAGTTTTAGCTACTCCTTTAATTCTGTTTAAAAATGAATAGAGAGAAAGACAGTATAAATAATGAATGTGTGCAGATATTCCAGTAAGTAACTAAAAGGAGATTCCTGGTGCTTTGAAGAGCTGTAGAGATAGATGGAATTCACATTTTGCTTAAGTAAAAAGACATTTTGTAAATTACCATCATCTTTATATATGTTAGGTTAATATTTCTATCGTTAAAGTAGCTACTTCTAAATATCTAGGCATTAACATATATTTGGTTTGTTTTGTTAGCCTCACGCTTAGGTTTTGTTCTTTTTAGGTTTACTTTAGATTTTAATAAGGAATTACTCATGAGTTACTTCATTTCTCATCAGTTAAATAGAAAGCCACTTTATTTCTAGTTTTGCTTTTAGAAAGTGAATTTTTGTAGACTAAGAAGACAAATCACTACTGCCTGTTAAAATACTGAGCAATAGTTTGGAAAAATATGTTTGTTATGGTTTGGGTTTTTTAATCTGTAGAAATAGTGAAGGAAGAATTTGCTTGAAACATGGACTACTTTGGAACTTCCTGAACTACAGCTACAGTATGGAGCAGACAAAGTTTTGAGATGAATTTCCATCTGTGTTGCTTTTTTCCAGATTTGAAAAGGGTGTTCTGGCTTTGGGAAAAGCCATGAGAGTTAGACTCAGGTTACTGAAACACCTCTAAACCTACAAAGGAAATTTTTTGCTGTCTTGATAGAGTAAGGTTCTAAGGTTAGAAGGTTACTCCAAAACAGTTTAATCAGTGGATTACTTACAGCCTTATATAAGAAAGACTTACCTGCATGTAGTCTGAACTCAAACTCACACACATAGCATAGTCTCTTCTACTTTTGCCTCTCTAATCTTGCTCATCTACATCATGCCATGTATTTGCATCTTTTAGGACAATATTGTTCTACACGTTCAGGTTTTTTTTTGTGTGTGCTCACACAGGTGTATCTGGAAGAGGTTTTTTTAGCCTTTTTTTGGAGTTTGTTCTTTTATGTTTTCTCAGGTTTGTGTTTAATTGTTACTTTATTAATTGATCCAGAAAATTAGCATTTATTGAGGTTGCAGTAAGAGAAGATACATTTGAAAGTAAGTGATGTTAACTACTGCGCTTATGGAAGGTTGTGTTGGTACAAATGAGATGATAAAAAGAGAAATCCGTGTTGCAGAAGTAAAGTGAGTAGTTGCATTCC
This sequence comes from Psilopogon haemacephalus, assembly GCA_013396835.1. Lineage (NCBI taxonomy): Eukaryota > Metazoa > Chordata > Aves > Piciformes > Megalaimidae > Psilopogon > Psilopogon haemacephalus. Next base: position 2,311,625 of record VWZI01022230.1, read on the forward strand.
ATCAGTGGCAAGTGCATAGTATTGACACAGGAGTGTAACAGTTCTCAGAACTGATAATCAGAATGGAATATTTACTGGCAAAGATTAGGCCTAACTAGAGAATTGTTATCTATGCAGTCTAGACATCTGGTAAATATATTTATAAATATTTGAGCAAAGCCAGAAATAGCCAGAGATCGTTTTTATCCAAAGAAGTATCACCATTTCCATGAAGTGTCTACCCTGTTTCCATGAAGTGTCTATTTAATAAATATTCAAACTATTTTATGAGTACTTTTAAAGCTTTTTTTTTTTCCACAAGAGGAGGAAGTACAGTTCTGTACAAAATGACATTCCTAAGAGATTAACTGTTCTCAGCATAGTAAAAATAATGTAGAATTACTTCCTATCTTGAAAAATCAAACCAGCTATTCTTACTCCGAGTTTCACCTAATATATTGTTCCGTATGGTTGTATGATAAACACATTATTCCTTGAACAGGAATTAAGAGTAAAGCTGCCAGGAAGGGGTTTTGTTGTCAGAGTAGTTCCCGCCTCATGTTTTGTAAGAGATTTCATGGTCCCATTGTAAAGAGTGGATGATTTAAAACGTGTTCCCAAGATAAACTTTCCCATTGTCATTAATGAGGATGGATAATACTGAGTGACAAGTGCATTAGGAATGACACAGAAAGAGCTGTTAGATTTGTCAGAGCACATCACTTCAGGCAATGAAACTTGAGGACATTCTCTTTTAGCAATTTTTTGCTATTTATTAGAGACCGAAGGATTGTGATTGCTCACACAGGTATATTTTACTGGGTTGTTCATTAAATATTTAGGTAAATTTGAAAAGGTAAAGGTGGTAAATATGACCATTAAACTTCACTGTGAGGGGTGCCAATGGTTGCTTTGCTTGCATAAAACTCAGCAAAACTAATATACTTTTACATTTTGCTTTAAAAATGTCCATTTGGTGGACAGCTTTTAGTTCGTGATGTTTTCACTCAATGCAAATGTTGAAAGGTACATAGTAAGAATTGCTCTGAACTGTCAATAGTGAAGCCTGTGGGATAAAGAAGCTTAAAATTAGGATGCTATCCATGTAATTTACATTGAGTTGAAAAAATGTATTTCTCCATAGAGAAAGACTTTTAAAATATTTATCTCTGAATAAGTAATAATTTATGACTTTCTTGGCGTTTAAAATCTTTCCAAACTACAACATGCCTATCAATTTCCATTTTGAACATGCAATTGGTCACTTTTTCGCCTTGATTCATCTTGCCTGGCTGCCAACCAAATTTTGCCTCTGTGTACCTTCTTGACACTAATAATGACTGAGTTTCTGTTCGTTTGCGTGCAAGATTTCCCAAGCGGCAGTTTGGGGCTGGGATAAACTATCTATCATGATTGCGTACAACTAATCTGCCTCAACCAAACCACCCAATGATTGAAATTACATTTGACAATCACCTCTCCTTGGCGTGCCTGAGGTGAACATAGCTACAGACCATCCCCGGAAGGGCATAGCAACTCCTCCATATGTTGGGGAGGATCCTTTTATTTGTGTCAAGAGACTTTTAGCAAAGCATGTATAGGCAGAGATTTTTATTTATTTTTCCCTTCGTCTTCCTTGTTTTCAGATGCTTGGCTGCTGTTTTCTCCTAACCAAAAAGCATTTGGGGTTTGTGAAACATTTTTCTGATTTTAATTCATTTAAAGTTTTAAACTTTCTCTGAGGTAGACGGGTGTGATACTGGATGTACAGGAGATTAAAAATTCAAGAGCCCTTTAAAACGTCATGTAGTGTTTGCTACAACCTTACGCTGCTAATAGACCACTGGCGCCGTCTTAGTCAACCAGTAGGCAAGATGCCTGTTGCTGTGTTGGCCTTTACCAAATCTTACCCCTGCTTGGAGTGCTTTGGTAATACAGAATCTAAGAAAGGATGACAAAGCAAAATCTGCTTCTTTCATATAAGTCTTTTCCAAATTGTAAATTTATTCATATTGTGTATGCTTACTGCTTTGAAAAGCTGGCTGCACAAATACGATCTGACAAAACAGACCTTTTATTTCTGGGTAAGATTACCAGAATGTTTACTCTGGATACTCTTCAGAGTAAAAAGCTTTCTAGGATTGCTTTTTTACTAAGTATTGTCCTTTTGGTATGAAGTCACTTTTATCATAACATTTGAAGTAATAGCTTATGTCACCAGGAGTGCTACTTTCATTATGATGAGCTTAGTCAGATACAATTAATTTGTTCAAAGTTTCTGTATAGTTTGGGGTAATAAAATTCTATTTCTAGGGAGATCATATGTCACTTTCTGCTATAGTTCCAATATATTTAGTTGAAAGATAAACTTTTCATAGAATCATAGAATCATTAAGGTTGGAAAAGACCTTTAAGATCATCGAGCTTATAGCCATTCATTGCACTACTCCAGTCATGAAAGTCATCATGATTAATGTCCCTGGTGAGGCCTCATCTGGAGCACCATGTCACATTCTGGGCTCCCCAGTTTGGGAAGGAAAGGGAACTTCTTGAGAGGGTACAGCAGAGGACTACAGACATGATTAGGGATCTAGAACATTTGTCTTACTGAAAAGGCATAATACCCACCTTCCTCATCTTTGATTTAAGAATCATGATAGGAAAATCCAAGTAATCTTGCCCTTCTTGGAGGTTGGACTACATGATCTGTAAAGATCCCTTCCAACCCAAACTATTCTATGATTCAGACAAAGACTCCAAATATTGGAATGCCTTTAGCAGCTGAATTAATGCCTTAACTTCTTTATTGCTACACTTGATTAGCAACCAAACTCTTGGCTTGCTATGAATATGAATTCATTAACAAAAGAAAGCCAGATAGTCAGTCTTATGTCCCAGAGACTCAAAGGAGGATTCTCTGTCCTCTGGGATGGAAGTTCAACTGACAATCAGCACTTCAAATCAAGCTGCTTCAAATGCTGTGGGCACTGCCACTGACTGTTTTCTGAACTCCTTAGCAACATAGCGTCCTTGTGACTCAACAGTGTTGATTTGCCCAAAGAAATGTAATCTCTGCTTGGAAAACTACTGTTTGATGAATTGTTTCGTTCAGCTTCACAATTGATGAAAGTTCTACATAACATTAAAAATTCTAGGCTTATCCTTAGATGTCTCTGTGTCTTCCCAGAGCCCATGAAGACAAAGACAGAAAAAAGCTTTCTGCAGAGACTGAATCCTGTTCCTCATGAATATTCAAAGACTGGCTTCACTTACAAAGAACAATCAGTCCAACCACTTTTATTGATACAGGGCTACTGATTCAGGTGTTCCATCACACTGCCTTCCTTCTTGTGACAGAAATCTTCAACCATTTCCCTTTTTTTATTCTCTTGCTGCCTTAGCACTTTTTTTTGAGATAGGCATACTTAGTACCATCAAATCTTTGGGCAGATTATATAGTAAAGAGGAGTTATGGACACTGTCACCGTTGCTTATTAATTTTGTGTTTCTGTTGCTACACAGTTTCCACACTCCATAATGTTTAGGGACCCTGGTTGCATAAATCTACTTTAAAAGAAGATGATCCCACTATCAGTGAGAGTCAGGAAACACCTAAGAAGCAAGAACTCTTGCTGTAAGTGTCCCTCTTTGCACAAAATAAAAAAAGAAGTATGCTGGCCCACCTTGACCTTGAGCTTCATTTTGCAAGTTCAGATCCAAGCTAATGATTCCAGCATCAATATCCTTATTTGTAAAAAAGGATTTTTGCTGTCTTGATATACAGGACATCTGCTTCTGTTTGTGTGTCAGCAGCATCTTAGAAACCTTCAATCTTTTTTTTCTTTATGGTTGCCTTCTTCATCTTTGAGAAGTGCTGAAGCAATCAATAACTTCCTGTGCAACTGAGATGTACAGAAAGAGAGAAAAATGTGCATTTTTTTCTATTTCTTTTACAAAGAGAAGGGAAGAAGGGAAAGAAAGGCACTATCAGGAGAGAATGCTGGAGAATAGTTCCACAGGTCGTGGCTTTTGACCCCTTTTGCCACTCAGGTGAGACTGAGCAAATAAAATTAATTGTACTGTGGAGAGAGCTACACATAGATGTACACCCACACCCTGACCCTCTCTCTAATCCTTTGGCTGCAGCAAGAATGGTGTTTTACAGCTCCATTAGAATGAGGCTGGGAGAGCTATTCAGGCTAACTGTGCCAGTCCTCATCTTCCTAAGCAGATGCAAAAGTCAGTAACTTGCTGTGTTAGGACTGCATCACCTTAGCCTACATTTTAAATTAGTCCGGGATGTAAATTCTGTGGGAGAAGAGGTGTTTATAGAAGGTGACATTTTTTAGGAGTTGTTGAAGGATTGTGGTGAGGCATTTTGTGAATTCTCATATGCAGAGCGTCCCAAACCTAAGAAGAAAAAGCAAGTAATAGATTTCACAAATTTCAAGTAACTGTGCTGCTGTTTAAGAAGTGATATTTTAAATGACATTAGATTGCAAGGACCTTGAAAATTGAGATTTGGTTTGTGACTGCTTCAGTAGTTAAAAAATGGGATAACAGAAGGGCAGAGAGAGCTTGGTGTTCCTGACCAAAACACTGGGCTAGGAAAATAATCTTTGCAGAAATGTTTTGAATACACCTGGATTTATCAAGATGATAAAGGAAAAGACTGCAGAGAAATGATTAGGTCTTATAAGGGAGAGCATAAAATATATGAACTGAGAAGAAAAGTTGCCTGTTAGGACTGTTCTGAGGGAAGAAGTATTGCTTTCTTCTAAATTTTTATGGTGCCATTTAACTTAATGAACTGTCACAATCTGGGTCTGCAGTGTCTGAGTGCTAGTGTTACACTATTATGAGCTATCATAACATCTTTTTAATTAAATCTCTTTGTATCCGTTCTCATAGCCAGCACTATGAAAGTCGTGGATCTCCTGAGGAGTTTTTGACACTTCTTCCACTTCTTGCTTTGGTTCCTTGGTTTGACTATCAGCTTTCAGCTGCTGAGTTCTGTGCAAAAGTATTGCCTCTGTTCTGCCTCTTAATGTAAATTTGATTGGGGTTTCATGAAGAATGTTTTTAAACAGAGAACAACCAATGCCAGCTAGCCCTATGCATCCTGATAGCCGTAACGAATGAGTCATAAAAACCAAGTTACATAAACAAGCAATGTAGTCCATTTGCTTCTTGATTAGACTGTGGAGCAAGTGATTTAAGAACTAGTAGAAGTATCAGACATAGCCCTAAAGAATTGTGGTCATATATATGTGCTGCTGCCTGTCCCAAATGGCAGAGCATAGCATTATCAGGCTGAAGTTTATCATAGAATCATAGATTCTAAGATAGTCTAGTTCCATACTATGAAACAGCCTATTCTTCTGTATTTCTGCCTTTAGAGAAGCTGCATTTTGACTGCAGGCAGTTTCCCTGTAGTCATTTGCTCTCTTTAATAGTCTGTGTGGATGCTTCCATGCTCAGATTTGTCTTAGAGTCAGATGAAGCTGCGTTGTTATCTAGAGTGTGAATCAGTTGTATCATTGCATGATGCAGTGGCTGGGAGCAGATGAATCACTACAGGTTCTTTGGGGTGAAAAAGTTTCTATACTCCATATGAGTTTTTTCTCTAATCTATAGAGCCTAAATGTAGTGAGAGGAAACAATAGTGTAAGAAATTAAGGGGATCTGAGATGACAAGGCTAAATACTTGTTGGGGTATGGAAGAAAAGAGAAAGGATAAAATAAGGGGTTCAGTGATGTGAAGAGATGAGAACAGAAGAAACTATGGAGAGGAGGAAAGTGAGGGCATAGGGAACAACCAATTCAAGGCTTCAATTATGATGATTAACTACATAACAGGTTTTTAATTCATTCTTTTCTAATGATGTCAAGGACAGGTTTTAGGTCACCTTTGCGTAGCAGAAAGGTAGTGAATGTAATTTATGGAAGACAAGGCGAGTAGTATTTTTAATTGCAATGCCAAACAGCCATAATTTTTGAGAACAGTCATTCCTCTCAAATGTCTTGGTTTGTCTAGAATTCTCTGGTCTTTAGAAAACAGCAAAATGCTGTCTCAGTGGTTTTAAATTAATTTCTTCTTGCAGCTGGGATTTAACAGTTCCTTTGAAGCAATTATTATTTTAGTACAAGTGTATATGAGATGCTACCTGTCAATGAGTACTTGGGGAATCCTCTATATGCAGATCACTGACCTGATAAACTGTAACAGCTCCATGGGAGTTGTTATGGTCTGTCGCATCAATGAGTATTTAGGGACTCTTTAATATGTGGATTATTAGGACAGTAAAAACGTCTGCAGCCTATTGTGTCAGTGCAGCTGTTCCACGTGAGTGTTAAGATACTACACAGTCTTACAGAGTGTTGGAAAAAAATAGTTGGCTAAGCTTACCAATAACCATGATTTTACATTAAACGATGTAGAGTCTTGCTTTATCATCTTCTGTGCCTCCACTCAGATCACCAAACTCTTTTAGCTGAAGCATTCTTTTACTTGCTACTGTAGTTAAAAATCATTTTCCTCTTTTTGAGCAGTCTTTCAAAAACTATTCCAGATGCTAGAACATAGGAAGTTTTATATTACTTAGGAACAGTTTGACTTTTCTACTTTGGCACAAATTTGTTTCTGAATGCTACACCAAGGAAATCCATTTCAGAGGCTGGACAGGCTCTTTGTCAGGATGTGTTCTAGGTGTGTATCAGTCTCTGTCATGAATTAAACAGAAGTTTAGCTCATTTGGTGTTTTAATGTGATATTGCTGACTTCTGCTACAATTTTCTATTCATAAGAAGAAATACATAATAAAGTAACGTAGATGCCAAAGCTGCAAGTACGTGATGAATACTATTAAAGTAGAATGTAGGTCCAAAGCCTGTCATTTTTAAAGAGTTACTGCAAATTTTGCCTAGATTCTTTGTTTTCTCTAGATAATTAATACAAGGAAATGCCTGGTATTGAACTTCAGGGGAACAGTTTTAAATGGTTTTTACTTTAATGTGTATTTACATCTAAAGGGAGGTTGCATAGATGAAGCATGAAATTGCAGGGTTTGATGTCAGAATTTTAAACATGATTTTTCCATTTGTCAAAACCTAAAATAAAAACAGTTTTCAAGTACATGCCCTAAAACTGCTGAAAAGCTGTCTGGTTTGTAGTGGTCCCTTTACTACTCCATACCTGTCACAGGGGAAAGTGTGGAAACATGAGTAGTACACATTCATGCTCGTACTATTAGAAGAAACCTACTCTAAACATCCTCAAGGAATCTGTAAATCTTTCCCCAGTGTTCCAAACACATCTTAAGCTTAATGTTTCAAGTGAAGAAGAGAGAGGGGGAAATACTGTGTCTTACTTGGAATACCTTTTAAAACAAAATCTGATTCCATCACTTCTCGTTCTTGGTACAGTCATCCAAAATTGTCCAATCTATTTTCCAGTCAAATTTAATACCAAAATAATTGCACAACTGCAGCTTCAGTTTTTTAACTGACAACAGTGGCTGGACTTGTGAACTGTTTTCCCAGTTCACTAGTGAATTAAATTGAATTTTGCCCACTCTAATTTGAAGAAGCTGGAGATGTAGTAGTAGTGTTTTGAGCACTGAATGCTAATTTCTGCCTCTTAAACTGGGGCAAGCTGTGAAAAGCAAAGGCTTATTAGGACGAGTTGTCAGCATAAGTTTACACCTTTGATACACACTTAGGTTCTCAAGGTTTCTGAAATTACAGTTCTTATTTCAGAAAAATGGCACAGGGGTTGGGGACTTGAAGGTTGTAATCTGTTTGTCACACATTGTCTTTGCTGCTTCTTCGTCCTCAAGCTTTTCCCCTGCTCCAGTGTGGAGTCTCACTCACAGGAGACAGTCCTTCAATAACTTCTTTAACACGGGTCCTTCTCACAGACTGCTCCAGTGTGACCTTTCCTGTGACCTTTCTACAGGATGCAGTCCTTCAGGAGCAGACTGCTCCAGCATGATTCTCGCATGGTATCACAGGTCCTATCAGCAAACCTGCTCAAGCAGGGGGTCTCAGCCTCCTTTGGGTATCCACCTGCTCTGGCATGGAGTCTTCCATGTACTGCAGGTGGATATTTGCTCCACCATTAATCTTCCTGGGCTGCAGGTGGACAGCCTGCCTTACCATGGTTTTCACCATGGACTGCAGGGGAATCAGTGCTCCACCACCTGCAGCACCTTCTCCCTCTGCCTCTGCCTGGTTTATTTCACTCAAATGTTCTCACTCTTCTCTCCCAGGTGCTATACTGCAGAAGTTTTTCTCCCTTCTTAAATATGTTGTCCCAGAGACACTGTGGGTGATACTAATGGGCTTGGCCTTGGCTGGCAGTGGGTGCATCTTGGAGCCAACTGACATTGTCTCTATCAGACATGGGGGAACCTTCTAGCAGCATCTCACAGATGCCACCCCTGTAGCCCACATGCTACCAAAACCTGGCTACACACGCTCAATACACACCATAACTGTTTCTCAGGTCATACTGTGAAACATCCATTCACATTTCCAGGGATTCTGGAGTTAATTAAAAGGCTAGAGTATCTCTTTTGTGGCTTCTGCATGGCTGTTGCAGTTACATGTGGCTCTGTGACTATGGATAGAATCTTTCTAGATAACACTTGTCTAGGTTATCATAGAACAAAGTATGATAGATAACATACCTTGATGAACAAACCATTACAGGCAATTAATCTTTCTACTGTTTGCCAAACACCGTGCAGCATAGCTTTTAAAACACTGAGAGATGAAAACTATTAACCAGATTATGAGCTAAGTGACAAATTTATCATGCTCACATGGATATTCAATACATGTGCTATTCTGCAGAACAGCAAAACTGCCCTTTATGCAAATAGGGTGAAACTGTTTCTACAAGAGTTGAAGTTGCAGATCAGAGGTCTTGGAGCTATTTGTGATTTCATCTGTGTGAAAGCCTTAATGTTTGAATTGAAGTCCAAATATGAACCTGTTACTTGGTCACTGTTCTTCAGTATTGAACCTTGCTGTAGTAAAGCAAGACGACGGAATACCTGAATAATGTGTGTGGTTCAAAATGCCTTCATTTCTGTTTATGTACATACAAAAATATATTTCTGCAGTGTGTAATAAGGATTTTAATAAATGCTCGAAAATGGATTTCTTAATATGCTCATTATGTTTCTGAGCCTGCTAATTCTTTAAGGAAATGAAGAAAAAATAATGAAATTATGTTACACAGGTACTTAATTTTTTTTATCTCTGATACTACTCTGGTAATTAATGTCTAGTTTATGCAAACTAGACGATATCTCGTACTGGACACATTACTGTCAAGAAAATATTACTTGCCTTAATTATCAGTAATGAAGCAGGGATAAGCTGCTCACTTAGATATAATATATCTAATGACCTTTTCAGCTAGAGGTTGTGATGAAAGGTATCAGTTTCACAAATTATGCCTCATTCAATTTCTGGCCTTTGTCTAGATTAATGTTTTGAGGATGAGTTCTAAAGTCAGACATAAATTGTGTTTGGTGTTTAAAATTGATTTAGTGTCTTGCTTTTAGTACATCATTTTCTCTCTTATAAATTACACCAAGCCTCATTTTTATCTTTGTGTTTTATTATGGAAGTCAATAGTTAAATCTAGTCCTGTCTTATTAAATACTGCTTTATATTTTGGCAATAGTAACTGACAGAGGAAAGCTTAAATAAGCATTTTAATATGAAGGTATATCACAATTTTTTAAAACCTTGCGTTCAGTTGGTTTTATTTTAAAGAGAACTTTTTGATCAAAGTTTTCCTTTCCTACCTCTTAACATATAAACTGATTTTAAAAACATAAAGGTTATCCTAGTTAATATCATTAGGATTTTTTCCTCCATCTGTGCTCTACAATGTGTTCAGCACCGAAATACCTGATGAATTATATAACTGTGACTGTTTTTATGTACAGGAAGGGTTTCTCCATGTCCTTAATGACTCCAGTCTTAATGGACTTTCACTGATGTAGCCTATTTGGTGAGCATTTTGAGTCCATGACCTAGATGTGATTCAGATTTTTTTGGCTGATTCAGCAGTGACATCAAGAATGAGTCTAATGGTCCATTTATGCTGAAGAATGAAACAGTGCAGTGATATTTAGTGATTTTTTTAATGCCAGTGTACATCAGGACCTTTGGAAAATATGTTCTGTTTTGTACTCCTCTTGTGACTAATGCTGTGAGAATTCAGTCATACTGTGGTGCTTATGCATCCAGCATACCTGGTGTCAGGCATTTGGATGTCATTTAGGAAAATGTCTGTAATAAAGGATCAGTTATACCTGTGCTGATATCTGAAAGGAAGAGGCAGCATTGTCATGTGTCAGCTCTGTGTGCAAATATTTGTCATTTAGAGTTGTGCTTGATCTGTACCTAATAAGCAATTATGTCCATGGACCAATTTATGCAGTTAGCATCAACTTCAGTCCTTACAGCCAGCATTTTACTTGGTTCCAGTATGGTTTGTTGAGCTCTCTTGAATAACTAAGCCCATGATAGTAGTTAGGATGGACCTTCCTTAGATCTCAGTTCAGGTTTGAAGCTCTTCTTCAGTCTTCTGACATACAGGAGGTGGAAGTGTTTGAGTCTTTAAAGACCTGAGATTTCTAATTCCCTTGGAAGAGTTAAACTTCTAGCCTGTTGAATGGGATGTTGAGACACCTACATTTTACCTTTCTCAAGGTAAAACTTGCACTGTGCTGCTCTGTCTGGCCCTTGTGTCCTTAATACCATCAGGGAGTCAGAACTGGCTTTTATCAGAACTCTCTTCACTTTGGCTTTACAGAAATAAACCTATCAATATTAGACATGATTGTTCAGATCCACTGTGTGATTTTGAATAAAATTAACCCCATAGACCTCAAGCTAAACTGAGAGGAGGGAGGACAAAGCAAATTGGTCTTTAGAAAGCCTGGGAGATATTAAATTAATTGATGCAGCAGGAATTAATCAGCTGATCCTGATTCTACTTATGTCAACCGAAGAAAAGATTAAGGGCCTGGTGCAGAAGGAAGCAACCAGATTCTTGCCACAAATGTGGTCTTTAAGAGAGCTCATGCCCTACCTGAACTGTGTGCAATCTTCGGCTTCTTAGCTGAGATTCTGTTGTTCTTCAGTGTGGAGAAAAGAAATATTTCCACGTTTCACAGTGCTGATTCCAGAGGTTTTGACAAACTGACATATTTTGCAAAGGAAGGAGGAAATCTAATGAGTGCTCACACAAGCAATATGTAACTCCTCTTATTTCTACTCAGTATAACCTAAGTGTGACTGCTTTTAAAATGGGCATTTTCTAGGTGTACTTTTTCAAATGGTCACTTAGGTTTTGGGGTTTTTTTTTAATGTTTTTGTATGTCTCAGCTTTAAAAAATGTTTAGTCTGGCATGAAAACACAAATTGTGTTTGGTTTAACACTTCAAACAGTTTGATACAGTCTCATATTAGACACAGCCTGGATGTTAAGATGCACTGAAAAAAACTTTATTAGAAATACCACCCTTTGGATCATGACATTTCTTGAAACGAGGTTAAGTAATTAAACAGTTAGTGGGACCTTAACAGTGTGGCTATTAAGAAGACAGCAGCAGTAAATGAAAATTAAACCATATTCTTCTCTGTCAAACACTGTTTTATTGTGTTAATAAACAGTGAAGTGAGGAATTAGATTAAATATAGCTACAAAAATTTAAGTGTTATTAACAGTGTGTCAGAATGAGTTTAAACCATTCATACAAACTAAAAGAGTACATAAATATATTCAAAATCATAGCAAATTTTTGGAAGACTCTAAACAGAATGGGAAGAAGGAGGGATAAGGGAAAACTTTAAAGGCTCAAAACCTACCAAGTGGCTAAAGTACTAAATTAAATTTAAAAGTGACATCTTAATTATAATTTGGCTATATACTTAATGTGAGAGTGTGGAAATATAAAATATATCAAAACATTTGAAATAACATAAACATGTAAAAAACAACCTCTAATATAGTTAAGCCATTTCTCTCAGTTCCTTCCACTGCTTCATTCAACTGTTTTTCAACTTCTTACATTAGCTGCTGTGCATTTTCACTCCTTCTTACCTCTTCTTAAACTCTGTCACTGACAAAATATACAAAAAGGTAATTAATAAATTGAACAATAAAATAATGGCATGAACATTCCCTGGTGAGAAAGTAAATTTCTTCATGTGTTTATGGATCTAGAAATGGTTTATATGTGTAATCCCTCTCCCAGTCTGTATGGAGGATTCATATTGCTACTTCGTTTTTCCATATAAATAAATATTTCACTTTTTATGTTTCCAGCTCCTTGTTCCAGACTGTCAGTAAAATATGGAATTAATTGGCTTGGACTAGTGCTTGAAACAACATATGAAGATAGTTTGATCCCAGCTGCAAATTAAAGCCTAATTAATTGATCACTGTTTCGATTTGCAAATCAAAGTCCATTAGGCTGGACTCTGAATCACTCCCTAAAGAATCCCTGCAAAACATTTTTCCATTTGAGGCTTTGGTTAACTAAACAACTAATCTTTTCTCCCTGATAGGTACAATTTATATATCTTTTAGTCAGAATGCCTCTGATTAAAAACAGTCAAAATGTGTAGAGGTATTGAGGAGATAGTCACACTGTAAGCTTTTCTTTGCCGTGAGTTGCAGAAAAATCTTACAGCCATACCTGTAAGTCTTGCACGGAATTAACTCTTGGACCTTTCTCAGGATTAAGTTCATGGAAAGTTGCCTGCCGCATGGGGCTCTTTGCTAGGTACTTGGGTAGCCTGCAAGAAATGCTTCCTCTGCTACGACTTGCTTCACTCCTGGTGCACATGCCATCTACAAAGGGCAGTTCCAGACCAGACCAGAGAAAACACTGAAAAGCTTCATTGTATTAAAACCCTGAAGAAGCCAGTGCTGCCCTTATAGTTACATGAAGTGGCTGTTTTATCAGCTCCAGCGTAGTGGCTGGAGTGCAGGTTAAGTAGCTGACACCAATAAATAAATTAGATATTCTCAGCAAAGCCTGACCTTAAGGTAAAAGTCACTGTGGCTCACTGTCAGCTGGCCTCAATCTACCCCCCTGCCTGTGCACACAGAACTGCTGATGCTAAAGTTAATTTAAATGTAAATCTAGATTAATCCCAGATTTAATCCCATGTTTTAAATGTTGTACATTATGTACATTCTACAACCTGAGACCTGGGTTTATACCCTTGCTCCAGAAAAATGTCTTTGCAAGATTAGTGGTCTGTTTTAGTAGTCCTTAGAACATCATAGGTTAAAAGTTCAAACTTTTACTGTAGAATTTAACTTTACAAGGCATTGTTTTTAACTGTTGGGCCTGTTTACTTTAAACCAGAAAAAATGGAGGAGTAACAGTATTCACCTCTAAGCATACATGAAAGTAAAATATCACATTAGAAAAGGGCATAATTAATAATGAAACCAAATTTGTGAATATATTTAACCTTTAAACCCTTGAAATGTGATAGCTTGAACTAGCAAGTCTAAAGTAACCCAAAACCTGTGCATTCTTTGACTTCATGCTGCCTTGTGAAGAACTGGATTTGAAAAGAGGTTCTATGCAGGTCAGGAGAAGTTGCCTTCACTAAAGAGCACAGGGCAAGTCTTCCTATTCTGCTATTTGTCTCAGATAGTGATGGACTCAGCAAATCTTATTTGGAAAACTGGTCCTTTCCATTTATCCGACTGAATGCTTTGTACTTTATCAGCCTGTTGAAGATTCAAACATTCTGCCAGTATGTTTGGCCATCTCAGGCTGCAAATCTTTCTGGCTGGTGCAAATGAATTTAACCCATGGGGTGGCAAATTAACTATATTTTTCAGTAATTTCTGCCTAGTTTTCCAAGTTGAGGTAAAATTCCAAGGTGGTTTCTTTTACTGGTGGTTGTAATAGAAAATAGATGAAAATCCCCATAATGTTTTCAGAGTTCCACTGAAGAGCAAGTATAATGCAAGGACCTCACGTCCTAAATCAGTACTCTTTACAGTAGTGTCCCCAGAGAGGTTGTGGAGTCTCCTTGAGACTTTCAAGACCTGCGTGGATGCGTTCCTGTGTGACCTGTGCTAGACTCTGTGGTGATGCTCTGGCAGGGGGTTTGGACTTAAAAGATCTCGAGAGGTCCCTTCCAACCCCTAACATCCTGTGATCCTCTGATTCATCCTTTAGGAACTAGCATCTAAAACATTTAAGTTTGGCCTCAATTAAAAGTGTATTTACATATGAGCTACAAAACGATCCTGTCTGATGCATTTTTCCTTCTATATTGTGTAAACAACTTGGAGAAATATCTGTGAAACTGATTTGTTAATAAGAAAGAATCCCAAATACTTTTTTTCCCCCAATGTCGTGCTGCATAAGTTGAAGCCTAAATTGAGATTGTGCTTCACTGGTGCTACATTAATGATACCTTTACAACTACATATACTTAAAAATGTAAGTCGGAAAGGGTATTGGTTAAATATTTAAAATAAGTCTTTATAATATCGTTCAAGCAATGTCAAATACAATTTTTATTTTAAAAGAGTTTGTTGGAATTTAGGCTTTGAAAATATTAATAACAGCTTACAGCAGGTAGGCTATAAAATAACATTGTATGCTGTCTATTTAGTTTCTGGTTGAAAAAGCACAGCAGTACTTTAGTTCATTACCTTTGAAAAAAACAGTAACAAGATAATACAGCTGCCTCTGATTAAGATGTAAATTCTTTCTAATTAGAATGTAAATTCTTACATTTAAATGAAGACATCAATTGTCAGGATGCCATATGATATCTTATTCCACCTTGCCTGAATGAAGCCCTCACTGTTCATCTATGGCACTAAAATAGTTTTGCAATCCCTTTGTTCTGTGATTCTTGTAATATTCTCTCTTCATGTTCCCTTTACACATTGCTTTTGTTTGTTTTCCCCCTGCATCTGATATTGTTGTGTCTTGGGATTTTGCAGAAATTTGGAATGAAAATTGAGTTCAGTCAGTGCCAGTATTTGCTTGTGCCTCAATTACTTCTGCTGAATTTTCCTCAATGCAAATCAGGCAGGTTGCATAAAGTGGTGCATGTATTTGAAATAATTAATTTTCCGTAAAATGATGGATCAAGTCCAATCAACCTTCATGAAACCTAAATAAAAGAAAGGAGAATTAGAAATTAATTAACATTTTGTGTTGCTAGTACTTTATTATGCAGTCTAAACTATAAATAATAAGTTTTATTTTTGAGCATAACTTTTTATTATGAACTGTTGATGATAACCTTTGACATAATTATCTTGTTAAAATCTATCAGTGTAAGTATATCAACCTAAATGTAATGTTGTGGAAGGCATTGTAAATTAGTAACATTTTAAAGAAGGAAAATTAGATGATACAGAGTGTTTAAGAATTGACCCATTAATTATTTTTACATGTAAAACTCTCCTGCAGAGTTCAGGCAATATGAGCCTACCGGTTGATTTTAAAGGGCTTGATTTCATTGTTGTATTAAACCAGGCCATAATACTTAAATCTTGCTGACTGAGAATGTGTCTTTTTGTTGGATGTGTGGTTTTAATCAAGGAGAAGTTTACATTCTGCTTACAGAGACAAACCTTTTCTTGCTTCTCCAGATCATTCTTCTCCTCATTTATGAGCCATACTAGTTTTCAGTATGTGGTTTTGCAGCATTTCATGCTGTTGAGGTTCTCCACTTACCAGACTTGGTCATAGGTAGTGGCATTGGTAAAGCATTGCAAATCTTAATAAAAATAGCAAAGTGCATTTTTATCTGACATAACCAGATCTGTGTGTGCTGTATGTATCTTAATCATAATGCCTTTATGTACAGAAAGGTAGAGCTATGTCCAAATTATTAGTAGTAACAGCTTATATGATGATTCCAGTTTGACTGATGCACCTGTATCACAGATCTGCTTAAAACGTTACGTCTAAAGATGAGGGAAAGTTCAGTGCAGTTTTTTAAAAGTTAGAAGACATTCTAATAGCAAAAGTTAACACTGGTGTTAGAATCATTTATAGTTTAAACAGTGCTTGCCGTAAAACCTTTCACTAGAAGCGTTTCACCGGATTTTTCCAACTGAATTATAGCAGATTCGCTATATTAATAGACACAGAGACTGGACCTATTAGGAGTCATAAAAGACATTCAAATATTGGATTTTTTTAAGGTGTCACAAGCAGAAAGGCTCAATATGTTAGGAAAAAAGTTACTTACTGAACACAAATGTTCTGAACACAAATGGTGTTTGTGTTTAAGGCCAGGCTGGATGGGGCTCTGGCCAGCCTGATCTAGGGTAGGATGTCCCTGCCCATGGGAACTAGACAATCCTTGTGGTCCCTTCCAACCCTGACTGATTCAATGATTTTATAAATGTTACCTGATTTTCTTCTCCTCCACTCTATCCCTGAGAACTGCAAAGTAATTGTTCCTGTGAAACATCCAGTCATGATGACTGCTCAGTTTGCACACAAGTGAGGAACTAAACTGTGCATTAAATTATTTGTAAGATGAGACTTTATTCTTTATGCATGTAACTTTTATGGTCCACAAGAGTTAGGATATCTTATTAGATGGTCAAGTATTCTCAAATACAGTATTAATAAATTTGGGGTTCTCAAGTTATTCAGACAGATTCAGCATACGAGATATTCAAAAGTAGTCTATAGGTTACACCAAAGTAGGCTGCATAATGTGTTGTGCAGTGTCTGTCTCAGGACTGTCATCTAAGAGAAAACTGGTGAAATTGAGAAGTATTTTATATGGAGAGGTTCCTCTGAAATTCTGGACAAGTTTGTCATCCTCATGTCTGCTTGAGAAGAAAATAGTAACAAACACAAACCTCTACGAGTAGGAAGCTTTTTATATACAAATTCCCTGGGGAAAAAATTGCCTAGACTAAAAAGTGATGCATTTTGTTAAAGCACAGAACATGCCAAGAAGAAACTCAGGTATTTCCACTGAGGGTAATCAATACCAGCTAAGTACTAAGAGATTGCCCTCCATTCACTGTGTCACAGAGAAAACAGATATAAAATCATCCTGAAAGATAGAATAATTTCATCATCAGATACAGCGCAACCCATGGCAATCTATACACCTATTTCAGTGTACAGCTAGACACCTGTGAATGTGGTGTTCAGTGATATGGACTTGGTGGTGCCAGGCTGTGTTCCAAAAGCATAAATACATTTTGCATGACTCAGCACCATCAGGGACAACTTCTTCACATTTTAACAGTCTGTAGTAAATGCTCATGTATTGCTGTGGAAGTCCAAGAAGCTATTTCCATTTTGCACATGAATCAAATTAGATTTGTTTTGCCTCCTGGTGTTATTTTGCCACCACTTAAATTGGTAAGAGGACTGCGTAGAGCAGAAGTGTCACCGCAGTAAATGTTTAGAACACAAGCTAAACTTTGGGTTGAGTGTCAGTCTTTCTGTGGATAATTTCAAAGATTTGAGGGACTTGTTCTGCATTTTGAAATATTTAAATGCCTCGTGAAACAATTTTACTTGTCTTCGCCGAGTAACATCAAGGCAAACTGCCAGAGTTTATTGTACTAATCATTTGTCTCTACAGTTGGTGAGGAAACAAAGACATTCTGCCATATTAATGGGGAAACATCTGCCCTTCAAAAGAGAGAAGTCTGATTAAATGAAAGACAATAACTTATATTGTCAGTATAACTTATATTGTCAGTATGAGAAAGAGTGTGGAATAATTAGTGGGAAATTGTAGGTCAGGTATAGGGTTTCCATGACGTTTTGGGTCCCTTTTATTAGTCGTGCCAGTTTCTGCCAGAACTTCAGTTTAAACTCTCAGTATCAGCCAGACTTGCCAAAGACATTTAAAAGACACCAAACTAAACTATTTTAAAATTAATTTACTATGATCTTTGTAGCAGAAATACAAAATGCTGAAGCAATACCTTTTCTTCCTCTACAGTCACAAGAGGAAAACCTTTCTCTCACATACTGTATTATGCAAGATAAAACTAATTAAATGCCTGTTTATGATAATTGTGTTACTCACTTTACTTAGAAATGGAGAGGTGATGGAATGAGAAACAAATGTTTTGAATAGATGTTTTCGGAGTGTAAATTAAAGCAGTGCTGGCTGTATGAATAAGTCATGCTAAAACCAGTTCAGATACTTATTTTGGACATACATAGCAGTATTGTGCCTAGTATGAACATTAGGTATGGCTTTTGCGTATATTATGCCCTGAATACATCTCCAGAAAGCCTTCTTCTGAATAAACTTGCTTGAATTACAGATACAAGGACCCAGCATGTTTAAAATACACTTAATAAAGAATTCACAGTAGAAATGACAGTGGAACACTTTTCAGGTGTTTCTTAGTTTCATTTCCTTTATTAATTTTTGAAAGTTGAGAAAGGGCCTCAAAATTGTGACAAAACTGTTCAACATTAAGTAGTAAAATGGCAAAAAGACTTAGACTGAGGGAGCTGGGATTGTTCAGCCTGTAGAAAACTCCAGGAGTCCCTTACAGCTGCCTTCCAATACCTGAAGGGATCATACAGGAAGGCTGGAGTGGGACTTTCATATGGGTGTCTAGCAACAGGCCAAGGAACAGGTTGCCCATGTAGGTTGTGGATGCCTCCTCCCTGGGGTTGTTCAGTAAAATTCATCCATTTTTTATTCACCATGGGGCTGTGCTTACTGGCTGTTGCAGTACTAAAATTATGAGGTTTTTAAGTTGTATGTTTTGTACCATAGCTGTCTTTGTGCTTAGTATGTATTTAACATTTAGAAGGCATTAATTGCAGTCCAGAAGTCCAGCTGAGAGCATCCTACTATGCAGGAAAGGGGAGATGCCATTTTTGGAACTGAGTAACAGTAATCTGAGAAGTGCTAAAAGGTATATTTTTAGCATATTGGTTAAATATTGTTTTCTCACCTTCCCCCATGCATTAAATTTCAGGTGTCAGTTTATTATCTTGCTGCGGATATCTGTTAGAGTAAGAATTAAAGTCAATGACTGTTCTTGAAAATGAAACTTTTTCCATTCATGGAAGCTATTTTTTTCCTCAAAAAAAATGAGGCTGGTGCTGGCAAACACCTTAAGCACAGCCACCTGAGCCGTAATGCTGACCCGGATTATTTTTCATAATACCACAGACACTCTTGATGAATCCATTTTATCTGCTTGTTGATTGCTTGACTATTCTGAGAGCAGCATCTGCTATGAAATGTACGATACTTCTGGTGGTTCTCCTGTTTCCTTCCATTTATGACTTCAGCTGCTTGCCTTTGCTCACAGTTTATTCATACCAAACCTATTTAGGTGGTCTTTCCCACACATCCAGTACTGAAGTGAAATAGCCCTGAGTTTCTTCTATCAAAATAAAAGCAGGAAAATGTTCAGTAGTTACTAAACTGGCTGTGCTTTGTCAACACTTGCAATGATTTTCTACAAACACTCTGTTGCAATGCAATTAATGATGGGTTGTTTTTTTTTTCAATAACCATAGTGGAGGCTGAAGGAGAGAAGTGGCAAAAATCTGGCATTTGATTGTATATTCTTACACCTGTATGCATTATACCTTGTGCCTACACTCCTAATTAGTTTTTATTTCCAAGCCTTTCTAGGAAGAGACAAGTGAGGGCACATCTGCTAGAGGAACAGTAGGAACAGTAGGCTCAGAGAGGGAGATATCATGCCCACACATACTGCTGCTGATCCTACTTCATCCCACTAGCTGCTGTATTTTCATTATAAGCTTGGATTCTGTTTCCCTCTTTATTACAAGGATGTTACAGTTCTTTATTCTTTGCTGACAGCTGGCAACAGGTAATGCTGGCTGTTATTTTGTTCACTCTAGTCAAGCACATTCATTTCCAAATATAACCATGTTTTGTTTGCTGTATTTTGTTCTTGGTGTGGTTGAATGCCATCCTTGGAAAGATGTGCATTGAGCTAGTATTGAATAAGTGGCTTGCCTTCGGCATTCACGAGTGAATTCTGTAGTTTTTGTTTCAAGCCTTTGACATGTCATCAAGTGTAAATCTATTCTAATGCCAAAATCCCTCTTGATGTCTGATGCCAATCAGTAGCTTTTCATCTCGAAAAAGGTAGTGAATAATTTGCCCTGTGGATATTACACAGATACCATATACGGCAAGAAGCAAAAAGAGGGGAATCCCATACCCATTTTTTAAATTCAAATAATCATGTGCAACCAGTTTGCCTTCCTAAACACCATTGGTAGTCTGGTACATTTTCTCTCTTTCAAGTGAATATTGAATACTTGTCTAATTTGCATATTTTCGATGTGTAGAAACAATATCCTCTTTCTGCTGCAGTATTTTATTTCATGAGCAGTAGCCAACATGCTGAAATATGTGAATTTTATTACATTTGTTATTTTAATAGGAAGCTCACATCTTTTACCTCCTTNAAAGGTATTTGCTATATAGGAAGGTCAACATTTTCTTTGTGAATACGGTTTGCACCCCTGATTTTGAATTTCAATGAACTGTAAGCCTTAAGAGTGCTGAATTAAAGACATAAAACACTGTAGTTCCCTCAAGAGCTCAAAAGTATGTAATTTCTTTCCTCAGAAAGGAGGCCTACTGAAAACCTAATGAATGTGTTTACATAGTTGAATGGCATTCATATAGTTTATACTCAGAAGAAAGAGGCAAGTAAAGCCTTGTGTTTAACTCCTTTTCAGTGTGAAATATTACAGGATTTTAGGGTGCACGGTGACTACTGTGATTATTTAATCTGCCCTGCTGTGTAACACAGGTCATAGTACTTTGCACAGTAATTCCTGCATCGGGGCAGATAAATTCTTTAGCTGTAGCAAACATTTTGTACTCAGTTTGATTGGTTTAAGCTGCCACCTTATCCTAAATCTCATTTTAGTAATATTGCTAATACCAGTGCTGTGAGATATTCTCCTTATTATTTCTGATAATGTTGAACTTTTCACCCGAAGGTACTGAAAACAACTTAAATGCCTTAGTTACACTTTAAGATACCATTATTTTAAAATGGCAAGTCATGTATATCATCACCAGTGTAGTTAATCAGGAATAGAACTTAAACTCATAATCTTTTGGTTTAACAGATAAATCATGAAAACATTCATTAGCTGATTCACTAATCAGTGATGATTTGGGGCTGAAAAATCTACTCAAAATTATAGTAACTTAATTTTGTCAGGTTTAAAAATGGCTTAAAGTTACAGTGAACTCAAACTGCTATTTAAGGACATTTGCTACTTTGATACTGAGGCTCAGTTTCTCATACAAAAAAATCTTGAGACATGATGCTGTGTGTGTGTAGAGGCTGCCTTCAATGCCTTCATCCCAAAGAACTTTAATAGCTGTGTTTAAATAAGAAGTCATCCATGTATTATTTAATTGGAGCCTTCTTTCAGGAATAAAAGGCAATGGCTGTCCAAAGCCTCAGAACTAAAAGTTTACTTTGGAGAAATGTAAAAATTATTTTCTCCAAATAAAATATCTGTTAGCATTAAAGCAGGCAAAGAGAAATTATTTATCAAGGGTAAGATTTTGCTAGGTCAGAGTTAATAGCTGACCTCTTCAAAAATGGACTCTCTAACACCCTGTGACAGCTGAACTCCAAGCCTTGTATCTCATCCAAAATATCCAGCGATAGGACAGATAATCTGACACCTAAATTACTAGATCTGATAATAAAATCAGATAACCTGACATCTAACTGCTAAAAAGTAGGAAAATAACAATTTTCCATTAATTTTTTCCCCCCCTGTGGTAAGTTGGTCACCTGCTTTCAGTTGATGTCAAGATATTGTCTGTGTTTGTAAAACAGTTTTGGTGTCTCTTTAGATGAACTTAGATGGATTTAGCAATGGGGCAATGACTATAGCATAAATGAAAAATACTGTATGCTAAATCTGATTGTGAATAATTCAGTGCCATAGTTTCTCCTTACTGCAATAGTTCACCATAATACTATTTTTCATGTTTGTTAAGGTAGTTACAATGATGTAGTCAGTGAGCCACGGGGATCCATAAATACACAAACACAGCAAGCAGACGTGCAAGACACCTGGCAGAGACTAAGCATATAATAGGCAAGTAAAACAAAAAAAATAGAAAAAGACATTGGCACTAACAAATGTCATCTTGATGCCATTCTTAGTGTTCTTCTGGGTTTATTTGGAGGGAGAGGAACTTAAAGGATAAGCTAAATTAAGACAAAGCCAAGGAAAAAAGCACTGAGCATAAGCTGATAGCAGTGAGACAACAGGGGAGATAACCTACAAGTTAAGTGAAAATGATGCAAGGACTAAGAAAAGGAGAAGGTTGGAGCAAACTGCACAAGGCAAAGAAAGCTGTGGGAAGTTTTCTTATTGACTGAATCACAGAATCATTTTGGTTGGAAGAGAAATTTAAGATTGTCAAGTCCAACCAGTAACCCAACATTGACAGATCTCACTAGCCCTTCATCAAGGTTGTGACTTAACTTTCCATTCTTGTGACAAGCTACTGAAAATGTGAAAGTGAAATCTGGCGTGAACCAGATAGATAGATAGATCTACAGCTTTCTTACAACAGAACTCAAGCTTGACAGCAGTAGTTAAAATGCTAAATGATCTTAGCTTTACCATACGTTTTGCCAAAGTCTAAGGTTAGTCAGACTGTGCAGAAGCCTGGGTTTCTGTGGCTAGATTTCTGCTAGTGTCTTCCTGGGAATTACACATCAGTTCTCTATCACAGTACTGGAAGAACTAAAGTTTCTAAATCCTGACCTTAGATCTTGGGACATTATCTATTGGCATAATTTATTAAGTAGATTTATTGGAGAACAATTTAAGTATGTGTGTAAAGTGAACAGGCTGATAGTGACTATGGTCCAAATAAGGAAAATAAATAACCTAAATAAAGGTGTCTGCAATGAGTACGGAATGCAGGAAAATGTCCTGTGGTGATAGTTTTTGCATCATCAAACAGATCATCTTTCTTCAGTCCAAAGGTCAGATTTAAAATACAGATTGCCATGTCTAATCAGGCTTGGGTTCTGAAAAGACCTCACCTGGCATTGCTAAGTGATTGTGAAGAAGCTGCCTTCAATGAAACTGAGCATGGTCATAATCTGAAATCTGTATGTAAATGTTTTGTTTGGATTCTCTAGATTTCCCCTGTACCACTGCAGGAAAAGGCCATACGCTCTGAAAGCCTGTGGTCTCCAGGAACACTGCTCTGCTGCTAAAAACCATTATAGGCAATGGTTGCTGGGCAATCAACCATCAAGTAAACTGAGATCCCTTAGCTTTCCCATGCTTACCTTGATTAATGATTTAGCTAGTCATAAAATACAGTGTATTTGTAATTTTGATAGAATACTTAATGTTTTCCAGGGGATATAAAAATCACATCTCCTCTGTAAAAGCTTTTCTTCTGATTGAAATAGGCTGTAATTAATATTATAAATAAAATCAATTTGATGCAAATCTCCAGTATATTTTAATGGCAAAAGCTTATACATTTACCACGACAAATCAACCTTGTCTTTATTGTCTGCTCTTTCAGTTGTTACACTTTATGGATTTATTTTAAAATAACCAGCTTGCCTGCTTCTCAATTACTTGTTTTCAGCAATAGAAAAGTCTGATCCAACTTTGATTTGTGTTTATGGGTGGCTTTTCATGTGCTTGCATAGCACAGGAATTGCATCTGAGTCAAATGCTGCTCAAAAAAAAGCCAAAGTATCATGTTATATCTATTTCTCTAATTTCTTTTCTTCTTTGGCTTAGCAACATGGTCTCTTAAATATTGTATTTTTTAATAGCAAAATATGGAGAAATTTCATTCAAACTGAGCAGAGATACTGTTTGCAACAAATCATAATATACCAAGGTAAAACCTTTAGTATACCGTTTGAACAAATCATAGAATGGCTTATGTTGGAAGAGACCTTAGAGATCATCTCCTCCAACTTCCCTGCCAGGGGCAGGGACATCTCTCAACTAAGCTTGGTTGTTCAAGGCCTCATCCAGTCTGGCCTTGAACACCTCCAGGGAGGAGACATTTACCACTTCCCTGGGCAACCTATTTCAGAGTCTCACCACTGTCATTCTGAAGAACTTCTTCCCGAGATCTAGTCAACCTACTCTTCCTCAGCTTAAACCCATTCCTCTTGGCCCTATTGCTAGATACCCTTATGAAAAGTTCCTCTCCAGCCTTCCTGTAGGGTCCATTTAGGTATTGAAGGCAGCTCTGAGGTCCCCCTGGAGTCTTCTCTTCTCTAGGCTGAACATGCATAGCCAAAACTATCTTTACCAAATTCCATAAATATACTAAAAGACAGAGGAATGGTAAGTACCTACATGAGACACAAATTGCCTTCCAAGTGTCCATGTAAATTTTCCCACAAAAATATGAAAGTGACATTCATTCACGATGTCAGAAGAATATTATTTTTATGCTTTGACTCTACAGGCTTAACACATGCACTAACTTCTTTATGATTTGTTCTATCTCAGGGCTATTTTTCAGTGTAATCTTTTTATGGGGCGCTATTATGTATAAAAATACAGTTTTCTTGACATAAAACATATGTTCCTAGGACCATAAAAATGCTTTTTCTTTTAGGTGCCCAGGACCATTAATAATGTCTAAATTATTAAAACGCTAAACATTTTATTTCAAAGTTGGGGGAAAAAGTTTTTAAATTTCCTCTTTTTTTTTTTTTTTAATGTATTCTTTCTTCTTAGAGACCAACAACAAAATTTAGCTACTGCTTACCTTAACCAGCTACGTTTAGGTGGATGCATTCATACCACTGTTAAAATGCTACACCTACTTCATGCAAACAGACACAAGTGTTCATATACATATACATGTATGCACATCTATGTGTATAAATATATATTGTATATATATACTATTTTTCTAACCTTCTGAAAAAGAGGTTAACTACTTGAAATCATTCAATTTTAGGGCTTTTATACACTCAAGAGAATTTGGTGTCTATTTATCTGCTTCCCTAAAAAACATCAGGCTTTTGCAGCCACATTTTAAGACTGTCTTCCTTGTGAAATAATTGCAACTGAGGTTAACAATAAGCTGAAGAAAAGTGAGAAAATGGGAAATAGCAACAGTCAAGTAGGCAATGATCTTTTTTTTTTTTTCTGCAGTTGAGTACTGTTAGCACAAATAAGTTAAAAATCCTTAATGATTAATTAATTCCATCCTATACAGAGAATAGGTATTTATTTAACGTATTTTTAAACCCCGACATATTTCGTTTACCAAGCTTCAGAACAAGTAGTAGTAGAACTACCTGACATGTTTCAGACAGGTAGTAGTAGTGGTGACTTTGAAAGTCAGTGCAGAGCAGTTCGGTTTCATCATGAATGAAGTTCTGCCTTTGATTTTTCTTTTTGTAACACTGACTGCCAGAAGAAATAGTATTATAGTCACCTCAGAATTTCATATAGGAATTTTTTCATTTCCCATGCATCAAATATAAGCTGGACAGAATGAAATTTTTCTTCTTTTTTGTTTTCACTTTCCTCTGCTATTGACCAAAGCAGCTGGCCAACATCGTACTAAGAGGAAAAATCAGTACTGAAGTCAGGAGTTTCTCAGTAGTTGTGTTTGATAACAAAATTACAAAGCAGCTTCTTTAATTCTGCTTTTCAGAGGACAAAATAAAGTAACTCAAAGTTGTAAGTAACTTTGGTTGTATGTAACATATTTACCATGCTTCTTTTTTCCCCTTCAATTTCTTGTGACTTGTATGTGAGTGTGGTTTGGGAATTGCAGGTTTAACCAAATTGTGATATCACCTAATTTAAAATAATTAAATTAATTGTGTATGGTATCTGGGGAGGGGTTTTGGCTGACTAAGCAGTATTTTAGGTTTGGGCTTTTTTTTTTCATGATTGGCTTCATAATGTGTTGTCCACAACCTGGAGCTATCTGGGTTCTCTGCAAGCTCTGCTATCCTTTAACAGGCTGGAGAAAAAAGGGAAGATAATGATCCAAGATAAACACATGAAAACTTCCTCATGTTAGAAGCTCCAGCATTTGGCAGTGCATGCCCTACTTAGCAGTGTCTCACTGTGTATGTGATAAGATTGTTTTAGGCTCTTCATGACTCACTACTCACTTTTTCAGATATTTATGTAATACCAAGAGAGAGGAAAAGTCCTCCATAATTAGTTTTGTTTACTTGATTAATAATTTTACTCATATACTAAGTGAAAAGTTCTGTTTACTGTGATTAATAATTTTACCTGCATAGTAAATGAAAGTATTTTCCTTGAGGTGTCACAGCTAGAGCAAAATATTACCTTTTCCATGTCCAATTTGTTTAACTTCTGTTAAAAAGGATGTTCTGTTTCCAGCAGTTCCTTGATCTCTTGTTTTTTAAAGTTCCTAATAAGAAAGTAGTGCATAGTGCTGGAATCTGTGTATTACTGCAGTCTATACTGCATGATACTGGGAGAACTTCTTTTACTAAAAATGTTAAATGGGAATTTCTTACCTGGACTCAAATATGTAGCAAGAGTTGTGCCAAAGTCTATAAAGATGTTCAGGGCAGGAAGGTGAGGGATGAGCTGGATTTCTAATGCTAGTATTTAGTTGGAAGGTTAACCTTTTTTAACCCAGTACTCTCATATAGTACCTGGCAGTCATTCTCAAAATGACAGATTTTTGGCAACTGCCTGATGTTTCTGACGCTGTAACATATAAAGGAGAAGGAATGATTCTTTCAGTAGACTCTTCTAATAAGCTCAAATAAAATAAACAAGCTCTTTGCTGCAGTATAACTGGTTTAGATTCCAAAATCAGGTTCTCAGTTACTATGTGGCATGCATGAAAATATTACTCCCTTTTGTCTTTAGTATAGTTGAGTTGATACAGACTTGAATGGAGTCCAATCTTTCCAGCAAGGGTGTTTTCCTAGTGTACTTTCAGGTGCAAGTTGCATTTTTGCAGATTAATTCATCTAGCTTGTAAAAATAAATGGCTTCAGAGAATTTGCAAAGCTACCTTAAAAATAGAAAACATAGGTCTTGGTATTACTCAGGCAGCAAAGAGAATACAAAACGTGTTGTAATTCTCACAGAATTTGGCTGAGTTGAACTTTATAAGCATGTTAGGTTACATAGACCTTTGGAATTTTGGATTTGCTTGTAGGGTAGGAAATGAATACATAATCCAAAATGTTTTGTGCACTATAATTGTGCTGTGGTTAGTTCACATTAAGTTTCAATTAGACAAGAATGTGACAGGACCATTTAATTAGCCAATAAATATCTGTCGCTGGAAGTTGACAACCTGGAAAGTAGTCTGCTTTGGCGGTTGTTATCCAGCACAAGTTCTGTCAGGCAGTATGTGTCATTAGATGTTGTGCAAGACCTTACCTTAAACTGGAACACATAAGAGTAAGTGGTTTTAACTTTGATTCTCATTCTGCTGTTAAAGATATGGTGATAAGAAGGGTGGATTTTTTTAATAAGAAAAAATGAAATTATAAGCGTCTTAAGTAACAAGCAGCCTCTGTTGTCTGCATCATATTATGTAATGTATCAAACTGCCTTTTTCTCCTACATATGTATGATATGCTTGAGACTTAATCACCCCAAGTTACTAAGTAGACATTAATTAAAAGCATGTAATGA
Organism: Psilopogon haemacephalus; assembly: GCA_013396835.1. Lineage (NCBI taxonomy): Eukaryota > Metazoa > Chordata > Aves > Piciformes > Megalaimidae > Psilopogon > Psilopogon haemacephalus. The sequence continues at coordinate 2,339,320 of VWZI01022230.1, forward strand.
TGTGTTTCTTAGAAATAATTGGTGTGGTTAAAAATCCACTTTTAATGACACAATGGCATCAGAAAGTTTTTCGGTAATTTTTTTCCTCAATTTTTAAATTACAAATAATGGTGTACAAAACTACATTGCATTAATTTTATATAATTACAATGTCCTGCTGAAAAATATTAGTGCCTGTCTAGTTTCCATCCTGCATGTACGTTACTACAGTCATATGGAATAAAGTTAGAAACACATGACCTCTCCAGAAGTAAGGATTTTAACAATAGGTCTTGGTTCTTAAATCTGTGCTGGCTCAGTTCATGAGCAGTGGGAACTCCCTTAGGTAAAATTTTTTAAAATAAGCATTGACTGTAACTGTCTTTTCCTTTTTTGTTTATATTTGCTGAAGAACTACCCTGGTATCTGTTTAAAGGCACATGCTATAAGAGTCCTATTTACTGCTGAAACATATTGTCATTGTGTTTTGTGGATTTTCAATGAAAAGTTGTTGTGGTGGTTTTTTCCGTGAGTGAAGATGCCTTCACCTCACGGGCTGTATGTGCAGTGTATCATACCTTTTGCAGATGCACTTTCAAAGTGCTGATCTCCAGTGGGGATTTTTCGCCTGGGTTGCCATATTTGCTTATGTAAGCAATCTCGGGACTTCAGGAGGTGGACCACATATGTTGTAAGAAACTTTGGGGGGAGTGTAAGTGGTATTCAAGAGAAGCATAACTGCTCTGGGGGTGGGGTGCAGAGAGCTTTAACAAGTGCTAGAAAATGTTCATCTGGTTAGGTGTCTAAGGGCAGCAGCCCTCAGACTCACCCGTGACTGCAACTACAGAACCTCTCTGACTGCATCGAGTCCACCTGTTCTGGAAGTGGCCATGGCCATTGGCAGAGCAATATAGTGCTAACTATCCAATTATTCTTCTCACCAGTGGCTGTTCCTGGCCCTGGAATGGAAGAAAGAAAGGTAGCAGAGGAGGAAGAAGCAAAGCTGAAGTTGACCAAAGCTCCCCATCATTTATGGAATTGCTCTGTATATTAGGATTTTTGAACTCAGGAAGCATCCTCTACTGGTGTCATATTTTTTATTTTTCTCTGATAGTAAGGACATGGCAGCTACTTTATTTTCTCCTCATCAGATCCCCCCTGCAGAAGCTGAGGAATAGAAGAGGACATAAGGAAGCAGTTAGCTGTTTTCCTTCTGCACCTGGAAAGATATTTTAAGGAGAGTGTCAAGTAGAATAAAATGGCAATGCATATATAAAGGGGATATTGGAGAACCACGAAGAGGTTAGTGAATGGGGATGTATTGGCATGAAGTTACTGCATACAGAATTTAGCACTGCAGTGAAAAGAATGAAAAGCATCAGAATTCTCAGTGAAAGTATTAAGAGAGAAACTATCATAAAGAATAAGGAGAAGCAGATAATTAGGAGTAAAAAGCTGAGACCTAGGCTAATACCAATCAAATGTTCCTCAAGGAAGCACCATGCAGCAGGTTAATTTCTTTTACATCTCTGAAGGAAACATAACATGAATTGTGCACCAGAAATCAAGGGAAAAGTAGATTAATTGTCAGTTGCACATGAAGAGAATCCTTTCCTGCATTTATTCTGGCAGCTGAAATCCAGTTAGTTCAGGAGACTTTCTAGATTTCTGTTGCCGTAGTAAAATCTGTTTCTTGCTTCTACTGAAATTGTCAGCCAACTTCCATATAGAAAACATTATTCCGCAAATGAATGTGAGATTAACCTGCTGATAAGTAGCACCAAGGTATTTCTGTGGCCTTCCCTGCCCTTTGCTGAGTGTGGATCAGAGGAGCTGACAAAAGGAAAGGTATTCTCCTGGTAACAATTGCTTCCACTCATGTTACAGAAAACTCAGAAGAGCAATACACATCCTTTCCTAGCAGTAAGCTCTTTTAAAAAGACTAATGCAATTTTCTCCACAATAGTGACAATTCTAGCTGAATTAGTTAATATCCTGCCCGTATCCTTGTTCTTCTAGCAGTGGCATTTCTACGTCTAAGAGTGTAAATGTTCCCTTGCCATAGTATACAGCCACATTTCTCTGACTTGTTTTACTCAATGCCTAAATGTCAACTGAAGTTATTTATTTATAAGGGATCCAAATATAAGTGCAGTGCTATGCTGTTCATATACAACATTTTCCTTGTCTAGCAACCAGCATCTTTTGCAAGGTCAAAGAAATGTTAAATCAAATCTGGTCAGTTTTTTATTACCTCAAATTCTATTCCAAAAGGTTTGTATGGTTGCTACACTCAATCCTCTACATAACTTTTCCTTAATCATCACTCCCATATTCAGATTCAGCCTATTGTCATGTAGAATTTGTCTGTTAAATGAACTAACCCAAAACCTTTGACACCATTTTAACATTTTACTGTTCCATTGGATTTCTGTGTGTTTATTATTGTGTGTGTGTTGCAAAGTGTCTGCTTCTTCAGATGAAAAAATTGGTTCTCAGTGGTTTTCACTACTCACTTTTACTTTTTTTTTATTCTATTACCCAGTGAGTCAGTACTTCTTTTTATTTCCAAGCTGTCAGCATTGTCAGTAGTTCTTTATTTACAGTGCTCTCCGCTGAGTTTGAGAGTATTTTATCTGGGCTATTCTGTAATTGTTTAACGCATTAAAATAGCATTTGAATATATTGCTAATCAATAGTCTCATCACTGGTGAGTTAATCCCACAAGTTTGGTGCTACAGAAAACCCACCAGAAGAGGTAATATAGAAGAGAAACGAGAGCTGACAAGGAAATGTATGAACTTGACCTTCAAATATTTCAAAGTAGTCACTCCTTTGGATGGGAATGGTTCAAGAAGTATTCTAAGCAGGAAAGGAGCAGAGCCTCTCTGCTTCACAGACTTTGTGAATTTCTGATATAGAAGAGATTTTGTCCTACTTTGAATCAATCTTGCTTCACTTCATTCTGATTAGAGAGTTCCTTCAGGTCATGGGCTGTTAGCAGACTCTCTCTGAGCACATTAACACCTGCCAATGAGCCAATGTGCGGTATTGATGCTGAGCCAGCGTTAACTCCTGCTAAGGTCTTGACTGCTGCCTTTGCCACCTCTCACTAAGGAACACTCCCAGGAGTGCTTAGTCTTTTCAACCACCTTCTTTTGCCCTTGTCCCTGCTAGCAAAATCCTACACATATTTAGAGCTGAGAGTGGAAGACACACTACTCTGGAAAAGGCTTTTCCTCACTTTTTTTGCTTTGTGACCAAAGATCAAGTTTCGGTGTCTAACTCGAAGTCTACTGAATACTGCTTTTATATCATAGACTTTGAGCAACAAGGTAAAAAGAAGGCACTTACCACACTGTGATACTATGGTACGAACTAACATTGCCACCAAGGGCAGTGATATCAGGAAGGGGATAAGATGATGAATTTTGGCTCCCAGTGATGCACATTGAGTGACTCTCAAAGTTCAGCTGACAGCACTTGCAGTGCAAACTGTCAGTTTCTCAGTCTAATTATAAGACAAATAGAGACTTGGATTTCAGGTTATAAAATGAGAAGTAGCAAAAGTATGGGAAATTGGGAAATGAATTTTTGGAAATTGTGCTTAAACCAGTGAATAGAGGAGGTTAAGACTGCTGAGTAAGCACTTTATGACAAAGGCATTCATTATACTGGGAAGAATTATCTGCTCTTAGTTGTGAGTCATACTCTTCTCTTCACCATCCTCCTTCCTTATTTAACCAAGGAGAAACAAAATGCTGGGGGTCAAAGCCCAGCTTTGTGTACCCAAAACAAACACACATCCCGTGCTCTGAAGTCACAGTCCATTCATAAATAGTCAGTTTTCAGTACTTGCCAAGTCAGAGTTAGATAAAAATTAAAAGAGAGGAAACAAATGTACTTACACAGTACTAAAGAAAATTAGTACAAACAGCACAGATTAAACTTTGGGGGGGG